>JAHBCN010000286.1:220593-250937 GCA_019359885.1 Listronotus oregonensis
TTTTACCGACAATCGATACCTGAGGGAATCAAGAGAGACTCGTACTTCCTGAACTAGAGGGCGCCATGGGAATGTGACCATGTCGTTTAAATTTACATAAATATTAGCGCTCAACCTAAAACTTAATGGAAACCCAATTGAGATTTAAATAATCCCAACTGTACGGTAAAAAATCCCGTATTACGAAAACATTATTGGCTACCGAAGAAAATAAGCTTGTAGTCGCCATGCGGAATAAAGGTCCATCCACTAAAATCAGAGACACCTGTTTACGCGACAAGGAATTGACCCCAGCGATGTACGGCCGCAAACCAAATTTCAAAAGCATAAAATTTACAGGTTCCAGTCGAACCACGGTAGAATGAACCGATCAATAAATTGTTTATAATACGTCACTCTAGTCCGGTGAAAGAAACTTGCAACGTAAAAACCGTACTTCGCTATAGTACCTTTTTTTCATAAATAATAGGCTGTAAGGCCAATATAAGTTGGGATGGAATAAGGGATTCCATTGGTGCGTAGTATAGAATCGGCAAATAAAGATACGATATAAAGCCACCCGATGCCAAGGTAATGCATCATTTAACACTGGTTAAGATAGGTGTATTAGTCCGGTAAAATTTTTGATAACACCAATTTTCGAACCAAGGTAAAGAAAATAAAAAAAAATATTAGAATTTATTACTACAAAATGTACGAGGTCGTCGTTTCCAATTTAAACCGTGACAACACCACGCCGATTTTTATAAAATTTTGCATATGGGGTTTTTTTTTGGGCGCTGATCACGAATCTAAAATTAGTTTTTTTCCGGCAACCTGTGGTTTTTAAGTTATTAGGCCTCCAAGTGGACTAACCTTAAAATGGACATTTTTCCAAAATTCCTCCTTCTTGAAACTGATTACCATCAAAATGGAACATACACTGATTGGGCACTTTTGTATTAAACGAATACACTAAAATTTACAAAAGTTTATTGCTTATTTTTAGTAAAAAACACCTCAAATAAATCCAGTTTTTTATATCTTTACAACTTAAGTATGAATCAGGCAACCAGTTTTACATCATACCGGGTGTTGCTCCGCCGAGAGGGAAATAGGGAATCCCATGTAAATTTTGAAGTAGTCAAATATTGGCTTCCCTAATTATTTTAGAAAAAAAATGCTATTAGGATTTATTGAAGAGCACAATAAGTACCACCCAAAATAAAAATTTTAGCATTTTTCAACCAACCAGTAAAGAGTAAACTGCTTAAATACTTCTGCAACGTAGTATCTCATTATGCACCCTGTACTCTAGAAATCAATAATAAAAACACCATATCGATTTATCAGTGACAATTTAGATCATTAATTTATAATGTCATTGCTAAAACTGAACAATTTTATACGGGAATTTCAAAAAGAATCCTCGCATTTCATTTTAGTTTACAGCTAATTCCAACACATGTACTCACAGTTACGCAAGACAATAAAACAAATTTGTCAACATTTAGAAATCAATTTATGACGAAAATATCAGGATTTAATCAAATGCTCAAATATTCCTCCATTAACTGCCAGACAATAACCCAAACGATTATAAAACTCATTTCTTACGTTGGCTAGTTGGTACATCGATATTCTGGCACATTCAGCGGAAATGGCATTCCTTAGCTGGTCTAAATTTTCATATTTTTTATTGGTATAAAGCTTAGTTTAATGTCCCCATAGAAAAAAATCGTTTGGCGAAAGATCCGGAGACCTGGCTGGTCAAGATATTGCGTGGTTCGGGCCTATGATGTCGTTATTATATGCGTTGTTCAAGTATTCGCGCACAGCTCTGGTACTGTGTGCTGGGCACCAATCAATTTGATACCAAATCTCTTGATTTTCACGAGCAAGGTTGTTCAAAGCAGGTAAAATTTGTTCCTCTAAAAGTTCCAGAAAGTACTCCGCATTCAAATTTCGGTCAAGGAAAAATGGTCCAAGGATATGGTGGCCGAAAATTCCCGCCAAAACATTAATTTTTTGTGGATATTGAGTCCTTCTCTCAACAAATCGATTTTGGTTTTCTTTACTCCAGTACTGGCAATTTTAAATATTGGGTTCGTTGTTCAATGTAAAAGTACATTCGTCAGTAAAGCAAATATTTTGTAAAAAACCTCTGTCAGTATTTGTCCTCTCCATCACCTCAAAGCAAAATTCCTGTCGTCGTATTTCGTCTCCGTCTCTTAATTCTTGGTGTCTTTCGTACTTGTAAGCGTGGTATTTACATCTTTTTAAAATTCAAGATATTGTGGTGTGGTCTTTTCCAGTAATGTCCTCCAGTTGTCTCGTGCTAATGTTTCCTTCGGCATCCTCTACACAAAGTATCACGTCTAAATCCCTCTCGTTTTGTACAATTTGTCTCTGATTTTCACGTCGATTTTCTTCACATTTGCAATTATTGATTACTGTGTCTGTAGTTTCAAATTTTTTTATCGCCCGTTCTATTGTCGATTTACTTGGTATTGACCTATTGGGAAAATAGGCTGCAAACATGTCCGCTACTCTTCGATAACTATTTCCCTGATAAAACCATTTTATAATAGTGATTTTTGTAGTTCATTATTTAAAAATGATGTGACATTGATCTGACAACTTGAGAGTAAGAGGTTAAATAATTTTTCTGGTATTTTATTATAAACTTCTAATAATACAGGGCGCGTAAGAACTTATTTTAGCATTTATCTCTTAGCTGGCGGACTGAGAAGAGCTGAAATTTGGGTAATTGTCTAGAAAGCGGCCGCAACTCCGATTTTCACCAAATTTGGCATACGGGGGTTTTTTGGGGCGCTGATCACGAATCCGAAAAAAATATTTTGCGGAAACGTTTCTTTTTCGAGATATCCATCATCAAATTTGAAAATCAAACTAACCTCATTTACACTATATTCCCCCTTCTTTTTGTACACAATTGACACAATACTTGATTTTTACACTAAAGTGGCACACATTATTTTATAAACACCTTTGGTAAAATTTTACTTTACGGACACCACGCCGATTTTCATGAATTTTTTGCATACGGGGGGTTTTTGGGGGTGATCAAAGAATCTAAAAATTAAAAAAGTTTTTACCGGTAACCTCCGGTTTTTGAGTTAAATGAGGCCTCCAAAAACAAAACCTCAAAATTCTCCCTTCTTCAAACTATTCCAACAAATGGGAACATCACAATTAGGCACTTATATATTAAACAAATACACGAAATTTACAATAATTTATTGTCTATTTTAAGTAAAAATTATCTTAAATAAATCCACTTTTCCGTACCTTGTAAGAAGATATGTGATGTATAACTGGTTGCCTGATTATTTAAGTTTCAAAAATAAAAAACTGGATTTATTTGAGGTGTTTTTTACTAAAAATAAGAATAAACTTTTGTAAATTTTAGTGTATTCGTTTAATATATAAGTGCCCAATCAGTGTATGTTCCATTTTGGTGGTAATCAGTTTCAAGAAGGAGGCATTTTGGAAAATGTTCATTTTGAGGTTAGTCCACTTGGAGGCCTCATAACTCAAAAACCGGGTTGCCGGAAAAAACTAATTTTAGATTCGTGATCAGCGCCCCAAAAAACCCCCGTATGCAAAAATTCATGAAAATCGGCGTGGTGTCCGTAAAGTAAAATTTTACCACACCTTTTATAAACTTTTTTTAGGTTTATTTTACACCTTTTTTTTATTAAATTGCCAAGTATCACTTTCAAACGGGGCGGCCAAGTTTGCTTAAAAATTCTCTATTGTATACCTGGTTGCGGCGTTTGAAAGTGAATTTTTACAATTAAATGAAAAATAGGTATAAAATAATTATAAAAACAAGTTTTTAAAAGGTGTTTATTAACTATTGTGTTCCAATTTAGTGTAAAAATCAAGAATTCTGTACAAAAAGAAGGAGCCATAGTGTAAATGAGGTTCCGCCAGATTCGTGATTAGCGCCCCAAAATACTCCCGTATACCAAATTTGGTGAAAATCGGAGTTGAGGCCACTTTCTAGACAATTACCGAAATTTGTACACTGGGTACAACTTTTCGTGCTCTTTAAAAAATCCTAATAAAATTTTCTTCTAAAATAATTAGGGGAGCCAATATTGGACCACTTCAAAATTTACATGGGATTCCCTATGTCCCGCTCGAAGTAGCAACACCCGGTATATTTTCTTACAGCGTACAGAAAAGTCGATTCATTTGACATACTTTTTACCTAAAATAGACCATAAATTATTGTACATTTTAGTGTATTTGTTTAATATATAAGTGCCTAATCATTGTATGTTCCCATTTGTTGGTAATTAGTTTTAAGAAGGGAGAATTTTCAGGTTAGTTCACTTGGAGGCCTCATAACTCAAAAACCAGAGGTTGCCGGAAAAAACTAATGTTAGATTCGTGATCAGCGCCTCAAAAGTCCCCTGTATGCAAAATTTTATAAAAATCGGCGTGGTGTCCTTAAAGTAAAATTTTACCTTCCCTTGCTTCACATCTGCAGCTATTTTTTACTGTGCCTTTAGTCTCCAATTTTTTAATAGTTCCATCGTTAATTTTTCGGGTATCTGTCTATTCGGATACTAAGCAGCGAACATGTCTGATACCTTTTGGTAACTATTTCCTTGATAGTACCATTTAATCATCAATACTTTTTCTTCAGTAGTGGTTAATCTTTTCGATGTACCATTTTTTGATAATGATAAAGCACTAAATTTCAAAATGACAACGTTAATTTACAACTAACTGGTATTTTTATTGTTGTTCATAAATATGAGGTGATAATAAAATAACCATTTTTAAAAATATATTAGCATCTACCTCACAAACGATGTAATCGAAAATCTGATGTTTTTACCATAAACGTAGATTTGCATGCTCTTTAATAAACTTTAATAAAATTTTTCTTCCAAAATAATTAGGGAAGCCAATACTTGACCCCATTAAAAATTACATGGGATCCTTTATCCCGCCCGACGATACACCACCCGGTATTGGCACCGTGCGCGATGACAACGACATCTGACGGCTGCATTAAATCATGCTTCAAAGCCATGTGAGATGTGTAAGATTACTTATAATATTTTTTTATTTTTCGTAAATTAATATATATGAACCTGTTCAGCACTGTAAAAGTGAAGTACAATATCAATAGTGAATAAACAATTTTAAAGCTTAGACAGTAAGTATAAATAGTGTGTTTTTAATAAAAAAAAGTTCTTGAAGTTTTGTAGAATCGAACTTGGACCTTATTATTGGGGAATAAGATTATCCGATGTAATCAATACAAATGACAGTTAAATAACATTACAAATGTCAGTATAAAAAATAAAAAATATGTATATTTAAAAATGTAACATATTAAACAGGTTTTTCAAAAATAATAAATTATTTTCAATTGATAAATAGCTTTTTTATTAACCTTAGACAAAAATCGGCAATTGGTCCGATAAGTAAAAAATCACCTGACAAACTTACGAGTCTAAGGCTTTTTCATTGTACTTAAAACTAATATATATTTACTTACTTGAAGGCTTTATAGCCATTTTTTCTATTCACAATCACAGGAAACTACACGGGCACTACTTAGTCTATTAAAAAGAATCTCGCAAATTATTAAAAAACTTTAGGAAAAGGCAGGAACAAACGGTACACGGCAAGAAACGATATAATAAGTTTTTCTTCTTGTTACGTCAAATTTGAAAGTTCGCCTAACCTCGAAACCCGAACGTCATTCGGCTTCTTATCTTTTTCTTTTAACTGCATTTATCCATTTTGACCTTTTTTTTAATTTCCAACTAGCAGTTGGAAATGTATAAAATTTGCAGTAACTATTTTTGAAAGTATTCTAACATTTAAGCACACAAAAACTATTATGCACCATTTTTATTATTTTTATCTAATAGTTTACATTTGAATTGAGCATGATTTATTGAAAAATTTGACCACAGCGAGCGCTGCAATCGATTCAGCTGTCCCCACCATATACTTCGCACCTTGCCAATACTTGTCCTTAATAATCTCTGAAAAGGCAGATTTTCTCTAATTTAACCAAGTTCATAAATTGTACCTTTTTGGATTTTTAAACATATAAAACAAACAAAATGTAATTTCTAAAATCTATTTAGTTGATTTTCTGTTGTTTTCTAGCATTTACAATCAGGATTGTTACTCTGTAACTATTTTTTAATAGGAATATTTGTAAATGATTAAATAGATTGGAAAAAATGATGTAAGTATGTCTTTTTATTTATGGTTGTATCATATTAATGTGAGAGTGACGTAAGCAAAATAGGAACAAAGGTACAGTTTATTGCTTAATCCATACAGCTAGTTACACTGGGGGGGGGGTTTCACAATGTTAAAAATAGACTCGAGATTACTCTTCCTAATTCTACAGTCTTGTCAGATTTTTTTTATAAAGGATAACTGAATAAAAAATAAAAGTATTTTCATCTAATTGTTTATGAAACTTATACTTAAAAAAAGATGGTTAATAACTTTAATCAACTGTCTCCAAATTTACATGATATTGTTAATACATTTTTATTATATATAAAATTTTAAAAAGTTATTTGCCCATTAATTTTTGATATCTTGGCTGCATTAAATTTTTGAACAAATGCCAAGTGATAAAATTTATCAAATACAATCTCATATTGTTTGGACGTGTTTTTTTGGTGCTCTGCTTTCCTACATTTTTTATTTATAATATATTTATTTTTGTGCCTGCATCTTATCTAATAGACTTTAATTAGCATATTATTTCTCTTTGTAAAAAATTTAAATAAGAGTGTCCAGAACTGATTATTTTAGGGATGCCTTTTGCACGGCTAGTTGACACATCAGTGAAAGCCTTAAAATCAAATAGGTTCTAGATCATTACCCTTATATAAAAAAAAGTTCTAAGGATACCATTTAAACTGTAATCTACTATTTTAAATAAATATTATAAGACTCTTATACTGATAATATAACAAAATAGCGCGATAAAGTGTTCTACTTCTTTTGACGGGGTAGTTCACCTTCTCGTTACAGGGGTGGTTTCCTTAAATAGATACTGGTGGGAGGTACACGATTTGAATTTCTAATAATTAAGAATATCCTAGTACTTTTTCCTAGATTTTTCAAGTAATTTTTGATTTTTTCATATTTAGGGGATGATTTAACCACCTTAGCGAGTTTAAGGGTGAACTTTGAACTATATTACGCCCTCATTAATATTAAAATAAATTATTTTCTATTTTTAAGATCTTATTTTATAGAAAAAATACAATTAGAACTACTTTTATTCGTATTGATATTCATATATTTCAGTTTTGCGTCATCATATCAACCCCTAATTAGGGTTGATTGTCGACATTTTTCGAAAAACCAAAAAATATGCTTATCTTGATTTTTCATTATCTTTAATTTGACATATGCAGGATATTTTAGGGATTTTTTTTAAGGTCTCTGGCAAAAGTGAGAAAATAGGCTAAAAATATGATGTTTTTGCGGTCATTCTTTTCTGTTATTAAACAGACCGATGACATCACACTTAAATTAAAATGGCCCGGGTATAGTCTATATAATATACTAATATGATCTCTTAAGTTTACTACTACTGTAGAATAAAAAAAATTACTACTTAGTTATTTAGGCAGTTGTGATGTTTATATAATGGTGGGTTTATTTGATTCTAATTTAGGCTTATCCTTGCTAAATACGTGGTTAACTAAAATAAGTTCTAAAAATGTTTGTGCACTTTTCGATAACATTTATTTAATAATTGTTTTTGTTTGGTTTCTAGGTGGGAGTACAGAAAAAGGCAAAAACATCCACGAATCAGACTATTACTCGCCGTCTGGCGAATTTCGAGTGGACAAGGAAGGAGCCCCAGCTTTACTTAACTGTTTGATGTACAAAATGTGTTACTACAGATTTGGAAAGGTGCACACGGAAGGCGGACGACCGCCTGGTTGGGATAGAGTTAGAGGTGAGATTTATAATGTTTGTTTTAAATGTGCTTCTGCTCTATTTTATATATATATATATATATATATATATATATATATATATATATATATATATATATATATATATATATATATATATATATATATATATATATACAGGGTGTTCGGAAAACACGTGTACAACGTTTAGGCCGGCCGCACATTGGGACGCAGGTGACACAGGCGACGCAGGATAGGGCAGAATACACAGTTCAGGAAAAATACGTGTCACGCAGTATGAGCGCATATTTGAAAGCAGTCCTTGGCAGATCTTGTTATAAAATATTGGCGGGCGATTGCGAATAGCAAATAATACTATTTGGACCTAGAAAAAGGTTTTTTTTATCATGGCGATGTTTTTGGACAGTTCCGAATCAGAGTCGGACGCAGAATTTGAAGAAACAGTTCTATTGTACAACATGTCAAAAAGAAATAAATCATTTTGGAAAAGCAACTATATGAAAAGAAGAAATACTCACGGAGAATTTGCACTGTCATCCGAATTTTCGGAGCCTGTTTTTTCAAATTATTTCCGGTTAAACAGAGGGCAATTTGATGAAGTACATAACATGATAGAACACTGTATTTATTCAGATGGTTGTAACGCCCAAAAACCAATAGGAACTAAAGAAAAACTAGCTATTTGCTTAAGGTAACATTTTTTATTCATTTTAACGTTTCGATAAGAAAATTAAAAAAGTTTACTTGAATAATCAACATTCTATTCTGAAAATTTTTCATAAAAATTTCGAGCCTCACTGGTATTATTAGCGGGTTGAAGAGGTATTGTTGCAACAGGCAAATAAGAGGTGTGGGCTCGGGTGTGGCTGAGTGTAGCGGGTGAATGGCTGCTAGATTGTAAGTCATAGGTATTTGAGGTTGAAGAAAGAGGTGTTGAAAGGGTCAAATAGGAGGTGGTCGTAAGAGAAGGTGCCGAGTTATTATAATTCTGATGTTCAATTTGCTGGATACTGCAAGAACTTGGGCTTGGTGATGGAAGAGGTGTTGACGTTGACGAATAAGAGGAATAGGTCGGTGGAGTATGCGTGTTAAAATATGTATGTGGAATATGTCTTTGTTCAGTATGATAATAGTTTTGTTGACTCGTATTCTGAAGTCCTAGATATACAGCTTCTACTTGTGACACAGCTTGAAACACATTATTTCTTGCAAGATGCTGAAATTTGGGAGGCATTTTTTTTGTGATTTGATACATTGACATGTAAAAGTGATAAAGATCATTATCCAAAGAATTTTGTGCTGTTCTTTCAATTTGTCTTTCCTCTGCTCTTTTTTGTCGTTGAATCATTGACTGCTTTATTGTTTCCTGTATATGGTCGGTTTTATTTTTTTATTCTTAGACACAGATGTGGATCTGATTGATCGGTCTTCAGTTACAGATTCCTTTCGTTTGAGAAATCCTCTTTCCTTATTTTTCTGGATACCAGTACCAGACGTAGACTGCTCATTAACCATGTCATTTTCAATTTCCTGGTAATACTGTTGATTGTCCCTGATCACCTCTTCACCTTCAAAAGTTTGAGTATCTGGATCAAGTATGGAGTCCCTTTCTTGTTGTGTATCTTCATCTTCACTATCTCCTTCTAAGTTACCTTCACGTGGTCTGTTTGACATATATGGAACCAAAAATTGCATTTGCTTTTGGTATTTCCATTGTTTTATGACGGCCGCAGGAGCTCCGCTTTTTTGAAACTTCTTCTGTCTTCGCAGTGCATCGCGGTGGCAATTACGTAGCTTCAGCCATAGTATTTTTGCCTCATTTCCTGTAAAAAAGTTTAATTATTGACTGGATATTAGGCATCCTCAGCTAGTAGAAACGGCCTGCGTTTTTACGAAAAAAGTTGTCAACAAATTTAACTAGATTTTGGGTATGGGTTATAATATATTCAATAAGAAATTAACATAAACTTGAACATAAAAAAGTTGAATAGTAGTTACATCATTTTTTTTTGCAGGCATTTGGCCTCTGGAGATAGCTACAGAAGCATAGCGTACAGCTATAGAATGGGGGATCGAACAGTTGCTAAAATTGTAAATGAGGTATCTGCTGCAATATGGACCAATATGCAACCAGTGTATATGCCAAAACCAACTATTGATATGTGGCAAGCTATTTCATTGGATTTTGAGAAGAAATGGCATTTTCCTCATTGCGTCGGAGCTATCGACGGAAAACATATAGTGATTAAAAAACCACCAAAAACTGGCTCCTCATACTACAATTACAAACAAAATTGCTCCATTGTTTTGATGGCTACCGTTGATGCGAATTATAAATTTACTACCATTGATGTGGGGTCGATGGGGAGATTCAGCGATGGTAACATTTTCTCAAACAGCCCACTTGGGAAGAAACTGATGAGACAAACTTTTGCTCTTCCACCACCGACTTTATTTGGTACAGCTGAAGTGCCTTTACCATACGTTTTTGTGGTGATGAAGCCTTTCCGCTAGCAGAAATATGATGCGACCATATCCGAAGGCAAGTGTTACTGGGAATCATGAAAATAAAATTTTTAACTATAGGCTGTCACGAGCCCGTCAATGTATTGAATGTGCCTTCGGAATTCTCGCTTCTCGATTTCGTGTGTTCAGAAGACCTTTTGAAATTAAAGTTGAAAGCGTTGTGAATGTTACAAAAGCAGCTTGCGTCCTGCACAATTGTTTGCGAGGGTGCAAAAGAAGCCTGTAGCAACTTAGACGGAACTGATGCTGAAATGCCTACAAATCAGCTACTTTCATTAAAAATAGTAATACCCGAAGTACATCAAACGCTTTTCTAATAAGACAAAAATTTACAGAAATATTTTAATACAGAAGGACAAATACCTTGGCAAAAAGCAAGTGTTTTACAAGGAAAATTTTAATATTAATAATCTGACTTAGCAATATATTGTTTTAATATCGTAAGCTTATCATTTTATAGTCAAACTTTGTGGCCACTGTCTAACTTTAATTAATATAACATAATATTTGTCTAGCTTACACGCTTTTTAAATTAAGTTCTTTTCCTATATCGTTCCATAATTCATCCTTTAATTTTCCTTTTAAATAATTGGGATCGGGTACATACAGAATTGTATGCCTCCTCACCATTTCAATTAATTGTTCATCCATTTCGAAAACAACCACAAAAAAATACCGCTAACCAAAAACTACAACGCACGTGGTACAGTAAACTGTGTCCGGAAGACTGCGTCAGACAGGTTTATTTAAACACAGTTCTGTGCTACCCTGCTCTGCGTTCCAATATGCGCGGGTCTATTTAAATTGTACTGAATACAGAAACCTGCACTGCCTTGCCCTGCGTCGCCTGTGTCACCTGCGTCCCAATGTGCGGCCGGCCTTAATGACAGACTCCGGACGTCAAAATAACTCTATTTAAGCGACCTTACCTATATCCAAAATTGCTTCAGTTAGCCTGCAGAGGGCGTCAAAGATTTTAAAAAATATTGTTTTTTTTCTAAATTTTTCAAAAACGTGCAAGTCAATTTCAATAATTTTTGGTGATGAGTCTCAGGCTATAAAATGACGTTTGCTGTTGGCAGAGTTATCCGCTCTACTTAACCTAAAGTATTATAAACGCAGAGCTGTCAAAGTACTCTTAAATAATACTTCAAGTACAAGTACCAAGTATTCATTAAAATGTACTTGCATTTTCAAGTAAATTGAAAAAGTACTTGAAGTACCACACAAGTATTTTACTTAAAGTAAATCCAAGTACTTGAAGTAAAACAAAGTACTTGAAGTAAAACAAAGTACTTGAACTACACCAAAGTACTTGAAGTTCACTAAAATACTTGAAGTAATTAAAAGTACTTCAAGTAAAACAAATTATCGTAGTATTTTTTGTAAGGAAGTTAGAGGGTTTATACCTCAAAACGGGGTTTTCCAACAATTCCTAAAAGCTTTAAGGACTGAGCGCTACGTCATTGGAAAGTAGGCCGGTCGTTTAAAACTATAGTTAGGAAAATAAGTAGGGTTGCTAAGTGTCCCGTTTTAAGTCGGGATCTTATGCATCCGATGTCCGAAATAATGTAAAATTTCGTATGTAAATTTATGGCAACAGCGCTTGGGCTTTAAACTATTATAGGAAATATTGGTTTTTTCCAAAATGGGTTTTTTCCCTGTGGTTGCCAACGTGTTGGCGTTGGCACCCGTTGGCATCCGATACACCTGTCAAAAGCGAGTGTTTTCATATAGATGCCTACAGCAGGTTGGCACCCAAAACCTATTCTTGGGAAATATTTTAATTTCTCATCAACACAAAATCAAGTCAGAACAACCTAACTTCAATTTTGATGTCGTTTCCATTTTATTAGTGGAAATTTTGTTTAAGTTGCCTATTAAAATACAGGGGTTTTCGTTCAAATGAAGGTAATAATGAACGCATTCACAATACGAAATAGTTGGGCAACCGCTCCATCAAACGTCGAATCGCACCAATAGAATATTCTTGAACTGTCACGTTTTTGACATTTTCGGGAGTGATTTGACAGTGGGGCTCTGAGTTTTATTATTGGGGGGTACAAAAAATATAATAGAAAAAAGGGATTAAGCCTTATTTAAATGTAAAGTCCATTCTTAGTCCTTTTTATTAGAAAACGAATCAGTCACTTTATTATCAAAGTCAGGTATAGATTGTATAATTTTTTTTCAATTGATAAAACAGCTAGGGCATTAAGCCTGTCTTGCAGCATCGTATTTCTCAAAAAAGTTTTTATGCGATTTAATGTTGAAAAACATCTTTCGCATTCAGTTGTTGACATTGGTGTTGTACAAATAATATCTGCGAGTTTGTGTGTGGGCGTAAGTTTCTGTAAACACAGTTTTAAGATTATTGTCGGATAAGAACATTAAAAGGGGCAAAACTCCTTCAATCCTGCACATATCGTCCCTGTCGTAAATGGCTGTTAGTTCAGTTTTTAATTTACCACTGTCAAGCATCGAGTCCAAGCTGTAATTTCGTTCCTAAACAATATGCACACAAAACAAAACAATTTATTTGTGACCGGTCAACCACAAATCCACTTATATTTATCGTAAATATTTTTGTTGAACACCCTATTATATGTTCTAGTTTACTTGAACTTGAATACTTTTATTTAAATCAGAGTAGATCGACCATTCTGTTTAACTAAAACTTTCTGTTCAAACGTCAAGGGACCGTTTTCTAAGAGGTAGCGAACCGAATCTATTTCGGATTCCATTATAAGAAATACTTAAACATTCACCAATAATTAAACTTCATAAAATTATTATAATGAATTCCGCGCGCAAACCACAAAAGTCAAAACCGCTTTTGTGCCCATCATTCGGCTAAAAATTGCGAACGCCGAGGATGTCCGATGCTTCGCGATTATGGCCTGAAGAGACACCCGAGTGTTCCCCGGAAATTAGTTTTGAGTGCGTTAATGCTCGATCCTCGCAGGTGGCGTGTAGGAAGAAACTTTTGAGTATACTTAATGGCAATAGACATAAACTCGAATGAAAATAAATATTACAAAAAATATTAGAATTAGAATTAAATAATATTTTAAACAGGGTGGGCACGTTCCCCTGTGCTCCTTAAGACCGGCCGCCACTGGATTTGGAAACTGTATTGTATCCTGAATGCGTTCAATAATAAAATTGTCATGAAAAATGGCTGTTAGTATTCATTATTAAATATAACAAATTGAGTATCAAAATAAAGGATTTTTTATAAGGATTGATTTCGAAAAAAGAACAAAAAGTCTAATTATCAGTAATAGTTACACTTGTCTTGCTGTTGGATCCAATTCAAATGAGCGCTGTAATGCAATACAATAGAAACAGCAGCGGTTGCGCGTTTTTCTTGTTTTAACTTGTTTGTACGATTATCTAAGGCGTGTAAATTCGAGTACTTGGTTGATTTTTTACTTCAAGTACTTTTTATTTACTTGAAGTACTTTGTTTACTTAAAGTACTTTTTTTACTTGAAGTCCTTTTTTTACTTTAAGTACATCGTAATACTTCAAGTACTTAAATAAATACTTCAAGTAATTTACTTGGTCAAATCCAGTAAAAATCCAAGTATCTTCATAAAAACTAATCAAGTACAAGTACCTCCTGATAAAAAGTACTTGAAGTAAAATACTTGAAGTACCAAAAAGTACTTCAAGTAAAATTTTACTTGAAGTACTTCAAGTTTTGACAGCTCTGTATAAACGTGACGTCATATGTACATATGCCATTTTCTGGTAAAATAATGTATTTGGAAGATTTTTCATTTCTTGCAAAATTTTGCTAGAATAAGTGGTTATGCCAGAAAAAATCATTTTCAATTAGGTGCTCAGGCAAGATATTTTATTAATTGTAATAAGAGGTTATTACTAAACATTGTTTGCTGGTGTTTTCATTATGTTTTTGTGTTGCTTTGACATTTAATATTTCTGTTGACAAATTGATGTCAGAGTTTGAACATTAAGGCCACTTTTTTTAACTTCTAAAACCTTTTACTATTACGGTAAATATGGACAACTATACAAACTCCGAAAAAGTTGACATGCTTTTGGCGTACGGGTTTTGCCAAGGAAATGGACGTCAAAGTGTTAGGGTTTACATGGAGAGATTTCCTGACCATCGTATACCAAATCACCAAACATTTGCAAGTATTGAACGTCGTCTTTGGGAAACGGGTAGCTTTGAACAAAAATTTGAAGGGTTCGTAATTGGACAACTCGAACTGTTGAAAACAAAGAGGAAATTTTCTTAAGAGTTGAATAAATACCAAGTATCAGTACACGCCGGTTGGAAAGTGAGTTGGCGGTTCCTAAAACCACCGTAAATAATATTTTAAAAGAACAATTGTTGCACCCGTATCACATCCAACCAGTTCAGAAACTTTTACCCATTAATCCTCCCCAGCGGCTCTTATTTTGTCAATTTATTCGGAACGAAAGAATTCATGATCTAAATTTTAGTAAGAAAATATTACTTACCGACGAGGCGACCTTTACAAGATCAGGAGTTACCAACCTACACAATGAACATGTTTATGCCGATGAAAATCCTTATGCCATTAAAGTTACCCAGCAGCAACATCAATTTAAAATAAATGTTTTTGCATGTATTATCGCTCGATACCTTATTGGTCCTGTAATATTACCAGACAAATTGAATGGAAATATTAACTCTAATTTTTTGCAAAAACTTTGCCAATTCTTCTGGAAAATTTGCCCCTTATACTTCGGCAGGGACTGTGGTATATGCATGATGGAGGCCACCTCATTTTTCCGTGGCTATTCGACGATACTTTCATTACCAATACCCTCATAGGTGGATTGGAAGAGGCGATGATGCACCAGTACGATGGCCACCACGTTCTCCGGACCTAAATTTGTGTGATTTCTTTTTGTGGGGTGCTCTTAAAACCGAAATTTATAAGACTCCTGTGAACACGCGCGAAGAATTATGGCAAGGAATTTTAAATGCAAGCAACAGTTCATAATCCCGAGACATTAAATAAAGTTCAAGTTCATTTTTTAAGATGTGTAAATAAGTGTATTCAACAAAATAGTGGTCATTTTGCACATTTGCTTAATTAATGTTTGTTACGAGCATGTAATTAAAAATGATTTTTTCTGGCATAACCACTTATCCTAGCCAAATTTTGCAAGAGATGAAAAATCTTCCAAATACATTGTTTTATCAGAAAATAGAATTTAATTTATCATTAAGTAAACGTGGCTAAAGCACTCGTTTGCAAGGCCAAAAAAAAAAAAAAAGTAAGTAAATGATATAAAAAATCCGAAGATATAGGTACATATGACGTTACGTTTATAATAATTTAGGTTAAATAGAGTGGATAACTGTGCCAACAGCAAACGTCATTTCATAGCCAGAGACTCATCACCAAAAATTATTGAAATCAACTTGCACGTTTTTAAAAAATTAAAAAAAATATTTTTTTTAAATTACTTACGCCCTCTGCAGGCTAATTGAAGCAATTTTGGATATAGGTAAGTTCGCTTTAATAGATTTATTTTGACGCCCGGAGTCTATCATCATACATTGTATACGTATTTTCCGGACACCCTGTATATTTTATAACTACAACATATAAAAATGTATTTCTAATAAAAGGTTTTTAATTTAAATAGTTCCTCTTTGCTGTTGCTGAGCTCTTTGAGAAGTCAACCAAAATTGGTGTTTAGATATAGCTTAAAAAATATCTAACCGGAATAGAATTAACATTTTGGTTGTAATTATCAAATGCTTTACATATTTTTATATGTTGGTACGTCAAAACGTTTTGTAAAATGCAGAAATAACATAGCCCTACAAAAAAAAAGTTGAAGTTCCGAAAGACTTGACCATGGTATCTTTATGTTTTTGAGCTCGCTGAATCGGAATCCAGGGTCAGTTTGACCCCATCAGGTCAGGGTTAAGTGCATTTCAAGGTAAAATCTGCAAAATTTATCGCAACCAAATTTGAAGAGTGTACACCTATGTTTTTGAGGTCGCTAAATACGAATCCGTGGTCAGTTTTACCCATTGGGTCATGGTAAAGATATATTTCAAGGGCAAATCTGCAAAATTACGTAGGCCAACATAAAAAATTTAAGGTCCGAAAGACTTCACCAAGTTATTATTATCTTTTTGGGGTCGCTGAATCCAAATCCGAGGTCAGTTTGGTCCCATCAGGTCAGGGTCTAGAGCATCTCAAGGTGAAATCTGCAAAATTATTTGCAACCAAATTTATGTTTTTGAGGTCGCTGAATACGAATCTGTGGTCAGTTTGACCCCATCAAATTTGGTTGCGATTTGACCTTGAAATGCACTTAACCCTGACCTGATGGGGTCAAACTGACCCTGGATTCGGATTCAGTGATCTTTGAAACATAAAGATACCATGGTCAAGCCTTCAATTTTTTTGTGGGGCTGTGTAATTTTGCAGATTTGACCTTAAAATATTTCTTTACCATGACCCGATGTGGTCAAACTGACCACGGATTCGTATTCAGCGACCTAAAAACATAAGTATGCACTCTTCAAATTTGGTATCAATTAATTGTACAGATTTGACCTTGTAATGCCCCAGCGACCCCAAAAACATAACCATACCATGGTCAAGTCTTTTGGACCTTCAAGTTTTTTTTTTCGTAGGGCTGTGTAATTATTACAATTGTCACTCTAGTGTCTAACATAGTGTAAAACTTATTTTAGGTGCTGAAATAGGCAATAAAGACTTCGAATTAGATGTATTAGAAGAAGCATATACGACTGAACATTGGCTAGTTAGAATTTATAAGGTAAAAGACCTTCCCAATCGAGGATCTTTGTAAGTAATTAAACTATTGTGTGATGAATACTTTATTATTATTTTCTGCAGTTTTCTTTTAAGACGGCGTGGGATGTAAAAATAATTTACATAATTTTTCTAATAATATCGACTTATTTATCTATAAAAGTAATTGGTAACAGATAGCCTGCCTCAAATTAAGAAGTAATTTAATTATAGTATAGTGTAAGTTATATTTGAAAAACTGTAAAGTGAATAATGTAAATTATGTTTTGTAACAGTCATATGATCCATAAAACAAATCTGCATTTAATTTTAGTTTGATAACCTTAAGGAAAATCCAACTTAAAAATAACAAACCTTAAATAAACTTTCATTTTTTTTTAATAGCTTAAGCCAATTTTCGAAAGTTTTTAAAAGATCTGAGTAATTGGCGTTTTAATTCTCAGGTGCAAAAATATTCTAGAATTATTAATTAAGTTAAGAATTCATAGGTTCCTTTTTTTTTCTTATAAAATTAATAATGCAACTATATATTGATTTTGGTAATCATAAAAATTATCAAAAGCTTTGAGAATCAGAAATTCCCAAACACTAACTGTAGGCATATATTGGAATAAGTTTAGGGAATTTTTTTATTGGTATTTCTTCTTTCTTAAAGCAAAGTAACACGTCCTTGCTACTTTTTAAACAGTTTAAGTTAGACCAGTTAGATTTGAAAAATGTTCAATATAACTTTCTGGAATAAAAATAACTATGGTCAGTATTTGTGTTGAGCATTAGCTAACTCGTTCTTTTAAATGTGATTCCGTCTCCCAAAATGCAGAGTGCTCTTTAAAACAATTATAACAATATGATATTTGGGTCATCAACTCATAAACCAATGTACTCTATGAAAATTTTCTCTCTCTCCTTCTTATATTGCATTGGGCTTCTGGAGGAGTTTTTAATTAAGGATAAAAGACCTATGGATAAGATTGTTTAATTTAAAAAATTAAACTAAAACTCAATATTATAAACCATATTGATTTTTCTAAGACGTATTTTTCTTAGAGAAAGTTTAATTTCATTTTCCAAAAATATATTTTAAATTTGGCTTGCTTAACTTTACATATTTAAAAGTTTCTAGGAAGTATGCACTGTTTTTCTTAGGTATTTTTTCTATAAGAATAACACTATTAAGTTCTGTTTAGATTACAGAACCCGAAAGAAAAAGTAAAACCTCCTTTAATTGATTTAGCTTATAGATCTTTTCCACTTAATATTAGATAAAAAGAAATCTCTATGTTTTGTCAAGATTTATGTAATATATTTATACTTATCTCTCTCCGGGTTAATTATGGTTTTTTTTTTACTTATGTTTGTAGTTTCAGTTTTGTGTTATTTTATACACCGGGATACCGTTGTTTATTCACATCACTTCTATTTTGTTATGAAGACAACTTGTTTTTTGTTTAATATTTAATGTATATCAAGATTAATAGTTTACATATGTTTAAATGTAAAATATGTATCTTTCTCATAGCTCTGTATTTACTTAAAAGTATTATTGTTTGTTTGCTCATTTAATGATGTAATTTTTATTTTTTATTACTTTTACTAAGCTCTAAAGTTTCAATACGAAAATATAGCTCAAATATGCGAATTCCTTAATTTTAAAACAATATTTTTGTAAATTTTTTGTAATAATTTAAAATAAAACAATTACCTTTAAATATGTTTAATATTTTCGAGCAACAGGCGCTGTAGCAGCGGGAACCGCCTTAGGTATTGTATCTAGTATACAGGGAGCTTTACTGGCAATTTATAAACTTGATGTTTTGTTATCGCTGCTGTTCCTACATTATTTAGTTTCTAATCTGGATGTTGGCGTCCTAACGTTAGATTTAAGGTTTGACTGTCAGTGTCAATTTGTTGGTATTGGTGATTTGGGGTTAAATGGGAATCGAATTCAAGCAATCGATTCCCATTTAACGGATCACAAATCCGGATCATCTTTAGTTTTTATACTTACAAATGGTAACTACGATACAAATGATACTACATAATCCAGATGAATAATCAAGCGTCAAAAATTGTAGCACGGAGCCCGAGCTGCGATTTATAACTTTAGCCTCTTTTTGAAGTGCTGCAACTCTTAGCCAAATTAGTTTTCGGTAAATATTCTTCAAATTTAAATATGTTATTTCTGAGATCAACATGAATCCACCCTTAAATGGAACATTTTTTAACTGTATTTCAAAATTTGTGATACTAGATTTTTATAAGGTTTTTAAATGTGATTCCTGAGATAACCTCAAGCGACTTATAAATGGGACATCTTATTGTAATTTTACAGGAAGTTTCACCAGTACCGTTTAATAATTTCTCTGCTTACGGAATATAAAAATGTATTAAAATTTTAAATTTATTTTTGATGACACCCTGAATAAAAATGATTAAATGTCCCATTTAAAAGTCCCTCAGGGCTATCTCAAGAATAATAATAATTATGCAGATTGAGCAATCAGGACTTTTAACATAAATGCAAGTAAAATGTATGCCCGTTTTTGGATACCACACTCTCTGGTTAAAAAAAAATGTTTCATTTAAATGTTGTTTCTCTGGACCTAAAAAACAACATATTTTAGTTAAAGATGTTAATAAGCAAATGTTTTGAAATTATTTGTCTAAATTCCTGAAAATCAATGTGATGCTGATTAAGAATCTTAGGTAAAAATTTGGAAATTTAAAATAAAAGATTTAAAATGTCGGATTTTGGCATTTAAAAAACCAATTTGCCTCAGATTCGGGATATAAGGATTCTATGGGGGCTATGTTAAAATTAAAATAAATTAGAAGAGAATTAGAAACATAAGAAATCGATTCCTTTTTGGAATCGGATCCTTCCAAAAAGGCAGAAAGGAATCGATTACGGATCATTTTAAAATTATATAACGAATCCGGATCACGGATCCTAAATTTAAAAAGTAATCGATTCCAGCCTTCGGATCCTTAAAAAGGAATCGAATCCTGGATTCGATTCCTACCCAGCTCTGTTTGGTATCAATACTGTCACTTGTGACTGAACCCTTTTTACTTTTGCTGGTATTTAAACATCTAAAAATGAAGCCCTATAACATTAACGGTCGAGTGATGATGGCGTTGTTAAATTTAGCAATGGACTTAGCAGTTTAGAATGTTTAACAAAACGTCATTGTCAGTGTTATTCAATGATTTTAGTAGGCAACCTTTCAAAATCTGACATTTTGTTAAACATTCTAAACCGTTGTCAACTTAGCAAATTGTTAAAAGTTAACAACGGTTTAGAATGTTTAACAAAATGTCAGATTTTAACAGGTTGCCTACTAAAATCATTGAATAACACTGACAATGACGTTTTGTTAAACATTCTAAACTGCTAAGTCCATTGCTAAATTTAACAACGCGATCATCACTCGGCCGTAAATATAACTATGTGTTTGGACTCCTATTATGACTTACTACTGCCGATATTTCTATCAACAGCGCATGAGCAATAAGTGACTCAAAGAAGCAATCTTTTTGGTCAAAATATTAAACTTAGTAATTTTGAAACTAAAGAAATTAAAATTAATGTAGTGGCATTTGCAAAAATAAACTCTCCGTCTGTAACAAAGAAATTGCCTTGGAACTATTTTAATTTAAAAAGAGACGTGAAAATATACCTACCTAATTGGGCAATCCGAAACTAGTTAACTCAATAGACCTGGGTTTGCACAAAGTAAAAAATAGACCGCTTTTCACAAAATTATTTGTGTGTAACTATTAAGTTCGGCTAGACTAGTCAGATCTGACAAGTCTAGCCGAACTGAACAGTTACTTTATCTTAATATAGATTGTTTCAAAGCTTTTATCATAGGGAAAAATACGCCGAGAGCTAAATAAGACACGAGTAAAATCATTTAACGAAACAAACAACTTGGTTTCTATCTTAAGTTAAAAATCAAATGCACTGATTTGTTTATCAAAATTAAAAATTTAAACACCAGCCCTAAATTTCAAGTAACACATTTTTTTTTTCAAAAAGATGCTATTTATTTTAGAAGGAAGTTTATTATTTACAAATCTGATAAATAAACAAACTCTTTCCTGCGAGAACATTGACTTGGTTTACTTATACAGTTTCACACGGTAATATTGCTTTATACCGTTCATACAGATTGGAAATGTTCCAATTCCACCTAAATTATCTTCAAAAAGAACTTTCATATAACTTATTACTTCAAGAATAATCTTAACTGCCACTGCTAGTACTAACGACATAGTAAATACGACGGTTGCTCGCTAATGTGCTATAAAATCCGTGACCTTCTTTCGAAATAAACTAAATTTTATTCCAACCACCTGACCCATAGCAGATAATAAAAAATAGTATACCTCCCCACATGAATATGTTTCAAATAATAAATAAAAAAACAATAGCTAATTAATAAGTCATAGATAATCTCAACCAAAATGTATTGGTAGTTACCAAATAGTAACAATAAATAGCAGATTCACGGAAAGTAGGGGAAAATGCAGCAAGTACATGAGGATTCTTCTACCATTTGTTTATTAAAGTATATTGTAATGTCTTTTCAGATACAATGTCAACATAGTTTTGTTTCTAGGATAGTAGCTTTGGTTTCATAGCCTACTGTGTTTTAAAGTAATATAGTTTAAATAAATCGCTTGGAAACCAATATCATTTAAGGTGTGTTATATTTTTAAAACGAGAATTTAAATGTCCTATTTTTTTAAATTAAAATATACAGGGTGTTCCATGTAAAAAATGAGGTTAGGTCCGATAACTTTTTTACCTGATCCCGTGTACTTATTTTAAAAACGGCGGATTATTTAACAACTATTTTAGAAACTTTTGTTTAAAACATTTTTCTGTATATTTTTTAACTCATACGATTATTCTAAAATTGCCATTCGAGCGAGCAAAAATTTTCAAATTTTGATTTTACCATTTTAAGTTTATATTACTTTTTTGATAGTACTAACAATTAGGCAGATACCTTATAAAAGTGTCAAAAATGGGACACCATGTACATTTGTTACTTGCAAGTTTTATAAACAATTGCTTTAAGGTATTATTTAGATGTTAGTTTTTTTAGGAAATAATCAATATATTAAAAATAAAACAACATATCCCTAATGTTAATTCTAATCACTATTTATTTTTTGCTTTATAATACAAACTCGTGTGCTGGCAAACCTTTAGTGCCCAAACCAGTCACTTTGAATGTAGCGCCGTGATTTGGTGGTGGCAATTCCAGACCATCAACTGTGAAACTAGCACTTGTTACGTACAGTATATTTAAATCTTTGCCTCCCCATGCTACTGAAGTTATCTATAATAAAAATTATGATAGAACTTAGAATAATAAGAATTTTGAATGAACTTTAAACCAGTTTTTAAACAGTATTAATATTTTGATAATGCATAACATTTTTTTATAAAAATAAGCAAGGTTGACCTAACAGTGTTTAGGGAAAAACTAAAACTGTTCTATTTTTAAAATTTATATATATATATATATATATATATATATATATATATATATATATATATATATATATATATATATATATATATATACAAGGGTGTCAAAAAAGTCTGGAATATTGCAAATATCTTCCAAGCCGCTCTCAATTTTTCGACGAAAATTTAGCTGGCAACACAATTTTAAAAAAGGCGTCAGATAAATATAATTTCACTTTCCAAAGTATACAGGGAAAGCCAAAAAGTAGTATACACTTAGGTTTTTTAAATGGAAACCCCTGTATATTTTTATGTATTCGAATAGATCTTTTCAAGCCAATTTCAATGGTATACAGTTTTATGTGTTTATCTGTCAAACTGATCACGCATTTGATTTCTAATTTTGATTTTTAAGTGATCAATGTTTTCCGGCCTATACAGGTACTTATCTGTTAATGTCAGTTGACTTAAATGACATTTTGTGTCAAATTTCTAATTACAACAGTAGTCATTTTAATTAGTAGAACGATGGCTTTAACTGGAAAAGAGAAAATTGAGATACTTATGATGATTGGATACGGTGATCGCAAGAGATCACAAGCAGAAGTGTGTGATTTATTTAATCATATTTATCAGAATCGACCCGCAATTACTCAATCGTTTGTAAGTAAATTGCTTAAGAAATTTAACGAAACGGGAAGTGTAAATCACAGACCCAAATCAGGCCGACCGAAAACAGCTACTGGTGGTGATACGGCAATAGATATTTTACTGCATGTTCAAGAGAATCCCACTAATCGCTTCGCCAATATGGACTGGATCATAATGTTACTTACCAGTCTGTCAAAAATTTATTTGGAAATGAAAAAATTCGTCCGTTTAAGATTCATTTGGTTCAGGAACTTACAGAGGATGATTTCGATAGACGTGCAGAGTTCTGCGAAATTATGATGGAGAGGTGCAATGCTGAGCATAATTTTTCTCAAAATATTCTCTTTTCTGATGAAGCTACGTTTATGCTTCATGGTATTGTCAACAGACATAACTGTAGATATTGGTCTGCAGTCAATCCCCGATGGATGGCCGAAGCACACACGCAAAGACCACAAAAAGTGAATGTCTGGGCAGGTATCATAGGTCATAATATATATATCGGACCATTTTTTATTGCGGGAAATCTTACATCAGAACTTTATTTGGAATTATTAATTGTGTGAACATGTCATTCCACACTTAGAAATCCTATATCCAAATAGAAGAGACATTTGGTTCCAACAAGATGGTGCTCCCGCACATTTTGGTTTGCAGGTGCGTCAGTTCCTGAACCGAGAATTTCCAAATCGGTGGATAGGGAGAAGGGGCGCTATTGAATGGCCTGCCAGGTCTTCGGATTTAAATCTTTGGACTTTTATTTGTGGGGATTTAAAAATAAAGTTTATAAAGATAGGCCGGAAAACATTGATCACTTAACAATAAAAATTAGAAATCAAATGCGTGAGATTTGTTGGAATACTTTTGATAACCTGTTACGAGAATTTAGGGACAGGCTTGGATATTGTCTAGCTAACAATGGCAGACAATTTGAACATTTGATAAAGTAGTGTAATCTAATTGTTACTGGAAGACGTGTTCCCGTTTGTAAAATTTCAGTTTGGAATTATGTTTTTGGTCGTTTATTAAAACTTGTCGTTTTAAAGAAATAAAACCTGTTAAAGTTGAAACATCTACATAATTTACTTTGTTTTTATGTTCCTATTTAAAATTAGCTCTCAAGTGCTTTGTAGAAATTATAGCATATTCGAAAAATTTTAAATCGTATAATTCGATCAGTTTGACAGATAAACAAATAAAACTGTATACCGTTGAAATTGGCTTGAAAAGATCTATTCGAATACATAAAAACATACAGGGGTTTCCATTTAAAAAACCTAAGTTGATACTACTTTTTGGCTTTCCCTGTATACTTTGGAAAGTGAAATTACATTTATCTGACGCTTTTTTTAAAATTGTGTTGCCAGCTAAATTTTCGTCGAAAAATTACGAGCGCCTTGGAAGATATTAGAATATTCCAGACTTTTTTGACACCCTGTTATATATATATATATATATATATATATATATATATATATATATATATATATATATATATATATATATATATATATATATATATATATATATATATATATATATATTAGACAAACTACTGCCATGCGAAAACAAGTTATAAAAAATGGTACAAAAAGTCAGGCTGCACACTATTATTTATTAGCAAAACTTGGTTCCAAACAATATACCTATAACAATTTGGTAAACTAAATGGGTGATATAGATTAGTGCCATGTTTTAGCTGTAACATAATATTGTTCCATAATACCTTGCATAAAAAAAAACACGAATCATCGATTTTTAACAGTCAGGTTAACCATGAAACGTAACTAAGGTGACAACAGAGCTGGGACGGATCCTTTAAAAAAGGAATCGATTTACGGATCCTCGTACGAATCACGATTCCTTTTTTAAGGAAAAAAGAAATTGATTCCAGGGAATCGATTCCTATTTATCGGATCATGAATTCGGATCATCTATAGTTTTTATACTTAAAAATGGTAACTACGATACGAATGATACTACATAATCCAGATGATTAATCAAGCGTCAAAGATTTTAGCAAGGAGCTCGAGCCGCGATATATTATTTTAGCCTCATTTTAAAGTGCTGTTACCCTTACTCGCCAAATTAGTTTTTGGTAAATATTCTTTAAATTTGAATATGTAATTTCTAAGATCAACATGAATCCACCCTTAAATGTAACATTTTTTCGAACTCCATTTCAAAACTTCCGATGCTAGATTTTCATAAGGTTTTTAAATGTGATTCTTGAGATAACGTCAAGCGACTTATAAATGGGACATCTTATTGTAATTTTACTGGAGGTTTCAAAAGTACCGTTTAATAATTTCTCTGCTTACGGAATATAAAAATGTATTAAAATTTTCAATTAATTTTTGGATGACACCCTGAATAGAAATTATTAAATGTCCTAATGTCCCTCAGGGTTATCTTAAGGATAACAAAAATTATGAAGATTAAGCAATCAGAAGTTTTAACATAAATGTTTCATCTAAATGTTTTTTCTCCGAACCTAAAAAACATATTTCAGTTCAAAATCACATGTTAGGTGTGTTTCTTTATTTCAAGATCTTAATAGACAGATGTTTTAAAATTCTTTATCTTAATTTCCGAAAATCAATGTGATGCTAATTAAGAATCTTATGTAAAAATTTGGAAATGATAATAAAATGAAATATTTAATATGGCGGATTTTGACATTTAAAAACCAATTTGCCTCAGATTCGGGTTATAAGGATTTTAGGGGTAGGTCAAAATTTGAAAATTAAGAATCTTGGGTGAACTTTGAAATGGAATATTCAAAATGGCGGATTTTGGTATTTTTCTCAAAGGAATCGATTACTTTTTAGAATCGGATCTTTCCAAAAGAATCGATTCCGGATCATTTTAATATTATATAACGAATTCGAATTTTTAAAAAAAAATCGATTCCAGCCTTCGGATCTTTAAAAGGAATCGATTCCTGGATTCGATTTTAAAAGGATTCAATTCCTACCCAGCTCTGGGTGACAACAATAAAACGTAACAATGGTTACTGTTTAGTTGTCACTGTCTTTAACTGAACAGTACGACGTTCGAAATAAAACTGACTGCGAACAGTTTTGTAGCCTTTTGTAGCAACGCGGCAGTCTAGGTAAAAATCTTTTTTAATACAGGATGCAATAAAAGTGCAAAATGGATGACACTGTTGATTTCAAGACCTTTGGCAATAATCGTTGGAATTGGGAAAACTAAGGTAATTTAAAAATAAATTATTTAATAAATTAAATAAAACTTTCTACAATTCGATGAACTGAACACATATTTTTAAGTTGGTAACATATATAACAATATCGGGTTAAAATTATCCATGAAGCAGCATACCTACATGCTGCATAATGACTTTTACAATTTTTGTTACATACATTATTACATTGTCAAAAAATCAATTAGGAATAGGAATAAAACTATTTTTTTATCAAAGATAAGACGTTACTTTTGGTAAATATATAAATACAATAATAAATAATTGTTTTACGTAAATATTATATTTATCATAGTGGTGCCCATGTACTGATAAACATTAAGTAATTATGACTAAAGTTGAAAAATATGTTTAAAATAAATTTTAGAAATATATTTTAATAACAATATTATTTAATACTTTTGATTTTAATGGCACAAAACATTTTGTTAATCAACCTAATATCTCCAGAATTTAATTGAAATGAATGATGGTGTCCAAATAAGAAAGGCCACCGGCGATCTGGAAACTGTTTATTGCACATGGTCAATGAAAATATTTTTAGAAAAATTCAAGAGAAATAGCTGGAAATTTTTTAATTTTAAAACACCCGAAAATGGCAAACAAGTTAATCAAAAAATTTTTTTTTTTCCAAATTAGCCAGTATTAGGTACATTTCAAAACATAAAGAAAAAGCTCTAAACAATTCTTCATTAGTTTGGTTCGGGACTTTTTATATATTTTCAATAATAAGGGTGGGAAAGATGAAAAAATGCAACTTTCAAATCCCCATCTTTTTTAAGAAAGTGGTTTAAGTGGGTACTGGTTTGAAAAAAATTTAAAGCTCTTTTAAATGTCGTCCTTTTCGGTGTCGGTTAGTTTGTAGTTCACCAGACTAGAGGACGTTGTTTAAGGAAAACTCTGTATTTCGGGATTTTCTCGAGAAAGTTAAATACGACGATATATTTTCATTGTAAACCTACAAGAAGAAAAAATACCTACACTTTGAAAAAAACCGGTTTCGATGTCTGCATTCGTTTTCGAGTTATTTCAGATTATCCTTTTTTTTTTTTTTAAATGATAAATATATTTTTGAGTAAAAAAATAATTACTGTGGAGGAAGAATAAATACTGGAAAGTATTTTAGCGTTTGTATGGTATCCACTAGAAAACAGAAAAACAATCGCAAACCTGAAAAAGCCGTGATTCGGGTATTCATAAACTCTAATTTAAATATTAGTCAAATAGGCTTGGAAATAAAAACGAAGAAAAGATGGGAAAACGGCATGACTTAAGTTAGGATACTCTGGGTAGAATTAAGTAGAAAAATTAAGTTAATAAAAACTAAGACATTTGTGTAAAAACTTGGAAATAAATTTAAAAATAATAAAAATATTATCTTTTGCATGAAAAAAAGTAAACTGACGAATTAATTTAATTAACTGGTTCTCATCGATAGCATCCAGTTCCTTTAGTCTCAGACATTATTAAGAAACTGTTAAAAAGTTTATTCTGTTTATCAAAATAAATGAGGTTATGTTGTAAGTTGTAATCCGTTTATTTCATTCTATGTGTCAAAATTCAAAAAAGCGACGCGAAATCGGCGTACAAGGTTAAAAAATTATTAATAAGTTAAGAAAGATAAAGTCGGTTATCTTCTTAACATAACTTAATTTTTAGTTTGGGTGTTGTAATTAAAACCATTTGATCACATAATTTTTATCTCTTCTTGTGTTACTTTAACTTATTTTAACTAACTTAATTTTTCTATATAATACTAACTTTATTTAGCTTGACAGTTGTCAGTTTCAATCCAATCAATTTTAAAATAAATAGCATGGTATATGCTACTTCATTTGAAATCTGCTTTTTTTCAGCTTAGATTCTATTAAGGCACCACCTATATAAAAATATGGTTTGGACCTGACAACTGTCAACTTAAATAAGTCATGTCGTTTTCCAACGTTTTGTTCTTGTTTTTATTTTCAAGCCCACTTGACTAATATTTAAATTAAGAGTTAATAAATTCTCCAATTACGGAATTTTTATGTTTTAGATTGTTCATTCTATACAGTAATTATTCTTTTATTCTGTAACAAATATATTATTTATCATTTTAAGAACAGGTTACTTTAAAATAACTCGAAAACGAATGAAGATATTAAAACGCGGTTTTTGCCATAGTGCAGGTTTTTTTTTCTTTTCTAAACATACGATAAAAAAATATATCGTCGTATTTAACTTTCTCGAGAAAATCTTAAAACCGTGTTTTCCTTAAACACGCCCTCTAGTTAATGAACTACAAACTTGCCGACAACGAAAAGGGCGACATTTAAAATAGCCATAAATTTTCTTTCAAACAAGTACCACTTGAATTACTTTCGATAAAAGATGTGGAGATAGAGCTACTTAAAAGTGCATTATTTATCATTTTCCCCACCCTTATTATTGGAATTACTACAGAAAGTCCTTAATTAAACTTATGATGAATTAGTTGCAGTTTTTGCTGATGTATCAAAATTGTACCTAATACTAGCTAATTTTGAGAAAAACAGGTTTTTAAATTTACCGTTGCGGTTACGCCACCTCGCGGTAGTTTTAGAAACTTGAAAATAATTTCCAGCTATTTCTCTTGACCACTTTTACTAAAAATATTCTTTCCCAACGCTGTGCGATAAATAGTTTCCGAGATACAGCCGGCGTCCTTTCTTATTTGAACACCGAGTACAGTTTTATTATAAAAAAGATAACGTGTTGGTGCTATGTTAATCCAAGTTACAAAATTGAGTATCGATATTAAGTTTCTGCTTTTAAAAGCAATAGGTGACTATTTTACAAAAAGCGAGTTGGATTTATGCTGGCCGATGCTGTTTCCATTCATCTATTAACACTAACCAGATAATTACATGATGGCTATTGATAGCATCTTGGATATCATTTTTTTTTAAAAGGACAATTTAAAAGATAGATTGCCCAAAAGAAAGATATTTTTGAAATGATAAAGTCGTGTTTTTGATTTTTTAAAACTCTAGAAAAAATATAGTTAAAGGTCTTTAAAAATAGGTAGTAAAGAAAAAAAGTTAAGCTTTTACCTGTTTCGCAGGGAAGTCCAACGTTTGCAAAAGTGTCTCAGGCTTTTTTGGATCTATTTTAATTACTTTATAGCCGTTAAAGACAGCTACCCACAAGTTACCGTGCACGTCAATTGTCATACCATCAGCTATTCCTGTAAGTCCATGCTTGCTAAGGGTAAAAATGACGGTCCTGTTAGCTGCAATTATAGAAACAATAAAAGACATATGTACGAACAAGATTTTCAATAAACAGGATATTTTTTGGAAAGGTCGTACCAATAGTACCTGTAAATAAGAGCAACATATTGTAATTTAGAGACATTTTCCCTGGTCCAAAAACATTAATCGTATCAGTAATACAGTGTATTTAAGTGAAAAATGTATTTTCAATTTCCAATTTAATATCCATAGCTTTTGAGACTAAAACGAAGATTAATGGCAGTAAGTTTTTGTAAGTGATAAAAAGATTCCTATGTCACTTACGATATAACTTCCTAAAAGCTTTTGAGCGCTACCTTTGATGCTTTAAACATTTTGTTATTTTTTAGCATGCTATTATAAATATTTTTAAAAAATCATTAAAAAATAATTAAGGTAGGTTTTGCTGGAGTTTACTATCAAGAACTAAAGCTTCTATCATAAT
>JAHBCN010000287.1:0-220311 GCA_019359885.1 Listronotus oregonensis
AATTACTTTTTTTGGTAAAAAAAAGGTACCAACTGCGATCCATCTAATAATTGATTCAAAATGATTCAACAATGAAACATAAATAACAGGGGCCCGAGGCAATGGGGGATACCTTTCCCCCGGTTTTTTGGGGTTTAAATTTTTTTTTGGTCCAATAACTGTTTCCATTTGGATTTTTTTAAAAATTTTTACAAAAAAAATGTTAACTTTTTTTTTATTAAAAAAAAATTTTTTTCCCTTTACGGGGGTTTTTATACCTGGCAGGCGCTTCGATTTCTCGATCTCCTATGCTACTTTTGTGTATTCTTATCGTTTAAATATTTTTATTATTAATTTAAATAAATATAATAACTTATAAAAACAGTTATTGTTTAACATCAAAATATTTTTTACAGTTTATTTGCTTAAACTTTTAAACTTTTCCCCCTATTAAGTATCTAAAAATTTCAGGTTTAAAGCCTTTCTTACTTAAATTATTTTTTTTCCCCATTTTTTTTTATACTCTAAAAAAAATTTAAATTTAAAAAGGAAAACATTAATTTAACTGAAAAAATATATTTTACGTTTGGGGGGGTTTTCTATATACAAAGGGCAGGACCCCTTGATTTCTCTATGACCTATGTTGTTTTATTATTTGACTGTAAGCCCAAAAAAGTAGATATAAAAAAAAAATTTTTTAAAAAATTTTAACGCCTAATAAACTATAAAAAAAATTGATGTTAAAAGAGTTTAAATTTTTTTTTCCAGATCATTCAAAAGGAATTTTATAAATGATTAACAATTTTAAAAATCATCAATAATAAAAATATTTAAACGAAAACTAAACACATAGAAAAATGTTAAGCGTCCTCCCGGGGAAAAGCCCCCAGATTTTTTTTTTTTTAAATTTTTAAATTTTTTTTTTTTTTGATAAAAATGAGTACAGTTATTGGAACAAAAAAAAAAAAATAAATAAATATCCGTGTCACCATGATCCCCACTGCCTGAGGCATATGTTTTAATGTTTTTCTTTAAAAAAGAGTTTTTTGAAAAATTTTTTTTAATAGATCGGTTTTTATTATTTTTACCAAAAAAAAATTATTATCAAAATTTGGGCCCAAAAATTTTTTTTTGCTTATATCCCCTTTTTTAACTTATTTTAAAAAAAAAGTGTATAAATTTTTAAAAAACCTTTTTTTTTTTCAAATACTTTTTTTTTGTAGCTCTTTAGTTTTTGAGATATTTGCGTTTTATTTAAAATTTAAATTGTTAATTTTTTAAAAAACAAAAAATTTTAAAAAAAAATTTTTTACAAAATATTTAGTATTTTTTATTAGACTATTAATTTTAAATAAATCCCTTTTTTTTTAAAACAATATTTTTTTAGTTATTTTAAAAAAAAAGGTTTTACGATTATTTTAGGAAAAAAAAAAGCAATTTGAACCCGCCGCGCAAGGCGGAGTGGCTTGAATTGACAGGGTTAAATTTTAAAAATTTTAAAAAAAAAAATTTTCAGCATTCTTTTGGACAGCTTTTTTTGGTGGCAAATTGGGTTTATATAGTCAATTTTACTATACTTTTTTAAAATATACTGGTAAAAATTTGGTTTTTTTTTTTTGACGGGTGGACTGACAGTCCCAATTTTTCCTCTGTAGATAATATGTATTAAATTGTAGCTTTTAAAAAAATTCGATGTATCAGTTTAAAAAAAAAATATTTACATTGTATAAAGATAAAAAATAACATATTTTTATTAAAATATTGGGACATTTAATACGAATTTTAATATTAAATTAAAAAAAAAAAACACATAAAAAAAGAATAGTTTGTCCCTTTAAATTAACAGCAGCTCCTGTTCATTTTTGACAGAGCTGGGACGGATCATTCAAACGGAATCGATTTACAGGATTCGGATCTTCGTAAAGAAATCAAATCACTAATACGAATCACGATTCCTTTTTTAAGGAAAAAGGGATCTAATTCAGAGAATCGATTTTCATTTAAAGAATCACGAATTCGGATCATCTTTAGTTTCTATACTTACAAATGGTAACTACGATACGAATGATACTACATAATCCAGAGGATTAATCAAGCGTCAAAGATTTTAGCAGGGAGCCCGAGCCACGATATATAATTTAAGCCTTATTTTGAAGTGCTGTAACTCTTAGCCAAATTAGTTTTTGGTAAACATTTTTAAAATTTGAATGTTATTTATTTTGAGATCAACATGAATCCAGCATTAAATGGATCATTTTTTTGAACTGTATTTCACAACTTGCGATGCCAGATTTTCATAAGGTTTTTTAATGTGATTCTTGAGATAACCTCAAGCGACGTATAAATGGGACATCCTATTGTAGTTTTACAGGAAGTTTGACCAGTACTTTTAAATAGTTTCTTTTGCTTTTGGAATACAAAAACGTATTAAAAAAATGTTAAAATCATTTTGGATGACACTCTGAATAGAAATAATTAAATGTCCCATTTAAAAGTCCCTTAACGATAACAAAAATTATAAAGATCGAGTAATCAGAACTTTTGACATAAAAGCTAGTAAAATGTATGTCCATTTTTGAATACCAAACTTTATGGTTACAAAAAGAATGTTTCATTTAAATGCTGTTTCTCCGGACCTAAAAAACGACATATTTTAGTTAAAAATCACATGTTAGGTGTGTTTCCTTACTTCATGATCTTAATAGGCAGATGTTTTAAACTTCTTTATCTTTTTTAAAATTAATGTAATGCTGATTAAGAATCCTAGATAAAAATTTGGAAACTTAAAATGGCGGATTTTGGCATTTATAAACCATTTTGCCTCAGATTCGGGATATAAAGATTTTTTGGGGGGCTAGGTCAAAATTTGGAAATTAAGAATCTTGCTCTGATTTTTAACATACATTTTTTGTCGTACTTTAGAAATGTTCTGGACGAATAATAACAGAACTTTTGAATATTGGTTTTTTTAATTTTAATTCTGGTGCATTATATTTCTACTAGGACCTATTTTAACTACTGCAATCAATTAAAAACACTGTTCTAAATCATTGTGTCCAATATTCTCAAATTTGGTAAATATGGCCATGGGCTGGTTTTGATTTATAAGAATAAGTTATAAATCTAAAATGTTGACTGAATGTAGCTAATGTAACTCCTAATGGAAAAGTATCGTTTTTTATAGCACACATAAATAATTGTAATAAATCTTTTTAACTACATTGTCTATTTGTGATAAGACTCGGTGTAGCAACAAAACCACCAAATTTTTTAAGCAATGTTTTGTAAAATAAGGTGAAAATATCTGCAAAAGGTAAATCCTTAGCATAATCTGAAACAAGTTAGCTAGCCTTTAAACAACAAATATGTATAGAAAGAAAATATGACATATTTTACTTAGTACAAAACGTAACTGTCCGCTTTTCAATTTAAACTTCTAATAGGGGTATTGAATTTAGATTATCTTAGTAGGTACCTTGTTAGGTAAAGATGACAATGGAAATTAAAGTTTATCTTTGTAAGACTAAATTAAAGAGTTGTGGTTAAAAAAAATAATAAAAGAAACTTGGCACTTTCTTATTTTAAAAGTGCATGGGTATCATAAAAAAGGTATCCTTAATAAGATAGTAAATTAAAGAAGAAAAATATATAATTAAGTTTAGGAAAATCAGTTATTTGTTTTGTTAATAAGTAAATATGGTACCAAGAAACCAATTAAAATTTAAAGTTATGTCCCATTTGAATGATAAAGTAAAAATGTAAATGCATAGTGCATTAAAATAACCTAACGACTTTAATAAGTATTCCTACTATGTAGTACCGTACATCGTAAATTCAAATCTACTGTATTGCAATACTTTTAAATATGTATTTGAATTTCATTTGAACTTTACGTAAACAGCACTTATTTTTTTTGTGAAAGTAACATTTACACTTCCTGAAGAATCACGCTTAAAAAAATCAAGTAAATCATTAATTCATCATTTGTCCTCAGGCGCAACGGTAATAATAAATGGCAATAACTCCTTTTGTTGGTCAAATGGCAAAGCTCATTTAGAAAGTAATCATAAGCCAAGGGTTAATTTAGTAAGAAGGCGCAGGACCGTACAAATAAAAATATAACTTGAAATTATATTTTACATGTCGCACAGTGCTTCGAGTATATAGAGTTGGTGGACAAAAATCTGTAGTTTATAAATTCTTGCAAGAAACTTCTTTAAGATTACCAACATACTCAAATGGATTAGGAGGGTAACTCAAATGATGTTTAATAATAAGCCATTAACGCACAGCTAGTTAGTTACTAAAGATAAATACATTTTTTTCAGTAAATAAAACATATTATACGTAATAAGTTATAAAAATTATGGCAAAAGATTTAGACATAATATAAGGGTTTAAAATATGTAGATATTGGGGTTAAAAATAATCAGAGCTTTAAAATAAAAACAATAATAATTATATTAATACAAAATTATAACAAATTATCAAAGTCTGAATCTGACGTATCTTGCAGTCGATTCGAAATATCTTGAGCATAGCTTCTAAAGCCTCTTCCGATATTTGACCTATAGACATGTCGAAAAAGTCAATTACTTTAATACCATGAACTAATAATTTATGCATACTACCGGGCATGTAGTACCAATCTGCCAATAAAAAAGGTAAATCGAGCCAACTTTTAAGTTGGGAAATAAATTGTTCCAAAATTCGGTTGCAGCTTTCCATTTGTTTTAGTTGCCACACATCAAAGCTCAGAAGGGCATGCACCTCGTCAGAGCTATTTTCTAAGTTAAAATATTCTATTGAAAATTTCATGATTACTTCTTTCTTTCGCTCGTAGGGGTGGAAAGCCAAATGTTGAAAGCATCGGCGTTTGTTTCAAATTTTCTAAAAAAATATAAAAAATAAAAACTTGCAAGTATATGCAAACTTTTTTTAATTTGGTTCAGGACAGTCCAATAAATAATTATCTCCTAAATCTCAACAACAGTTTTAGCTTTTTTAAGAAAAGTTATTTTAAAATTAGGAAAAATTTAAATTTCGTGATACTTGTTTAAATTAAGGTTTTATTTATTAAACTTTCCCCTTTTTTATAGTATTAAATATATTAAACATACCTTAGCTTAGCTATTTCATGAATATAGGTGGTTTTTTTCATAAAGAAGAGACGCAAACAGGAAGTAAAACAAATTGTAACTGATAATGGTTAACCTCAAAAGGAATTAATTCCTGGAGTTTAACATTTATATGGCCGCATAGAATAATGTAAACAGTTTAATATATTATACATCAGTAGTCTAAGGATTAGTTTAAAAATTCCAATAGTTAATAACTCGTCCTGATTTTTGTCCATTTACTGAAAATTATTTACCGAAAACTAGTTATTAACACGATACACCATTTTTTTTGTTCTATCCTAAGAAAAGCCGTTAACTACATACTGTAAACTTTCTTTTACAAAAAGCTTCTTTTTTTTTGGGGGCCTACGAGCTGCAGAGACCTTATTCTCTTTTATATAATTTTCACAGCTTTTTTTGAATAATTAGCCAGTATAATTTTATAGTCCATTTAAAGAACCCTAATTTTTTACTTTCTCCCGTTGTCCTTTCTTTCATGCCTGATGTATTTAGCCTGAGAAACCTGCTACCAGCAAAGAAAATTTCGTTACTTCCAAACTTTCCAGTTTTTAAGCCTCATTTTAATATACTGCCTTTTACCTTACTACATCCAAGGTTCGCAAATATTTGGCTTTAAGCATTTGTGGATTGTCCTGGGATTAAGCAAAAATCCTAAAAATATAATCTAATAACAAAAGTATTCATATTTACTCATAACGTCGCTGAACAAACAGTAATGGTTTTATTTAAATTCTACATGATTTGATGCCTTATGATCCAAACAGAAATCGCATCATCATAACAAATTAATATAAAATTTAAAAATATTAAAATAGGACTTTAGCATTTACTTAGTAAGTTTGTCCATAAGCACAAAATACAGCTCTGCTTTATAAGCTAGCGCTGTTTGTTAAATAAAGTTGAAAGTTTATAAAAAATACGAAAATAAAAAATTAAAGAGACTAATCTACGATAACAGAAAAATGGGTTAATATGTTTGTGGAAATACGTAGGCCTTCGTTTTTTTTTCTATTTTTTTTTCTATTTACATATGTCCTATCATGTCTATTTTCGATACTTTTATTTATATATTTAGTCACTTTTTTAACTTCAAATTATAAATTTTTAAAAAATTTAATAAGCAATTTTATATAATATAATAAAATAAAATCCTTCATTATTTTAAACGTTATCTTTAAGTTAATTACTAAGACACTTACATTTTTTTTTTTTGCAACCAGAATTTAATAAAAAAAATAAAGTTGTTTAAATTAATAAATATCAACAAATTCTATAAACACCTTGTCCACGTCGTAACAGTGCACAAGAGCATTGAATTATTTTTTTATATTTGAATGATAATGTGTATACAGAAACCTACTTTACTGTTTATCTTAAAAATTTTGTCAAATACAAAGAATTAATTTATTACCAGAGATTGACTTTTCTCTTTTTTTTTTAAAGGCAAGAAAATGTCGGCTTGCAACGTATATACAGGGTGTCCCAGAAGTAATGGGACACAGAGCAACAGCAATTTCCTAGTTCAAAATAATGCAATTAACGTAAACTTGCCTTATACCAAAGTTAATAATAACTAAGATACAGGGTGTCAAACTTTTAATTTTGTTTTCGTTTTTTCTTATAATTTCTTAACTAAATGACAAAGCGATACAAAATTTGGGATTCAGGGGTTCTTTGAAGCAAGAAATTAAAATTCGTGCATACTTTTGATGTTGCTAGAAGGGGCGCCAGCTACGGCCTACCTCACTTGTTTTAAATGACATAACTTTTTTTAAGCTTAGTATATTTAACTGTTTATTAAAAAAGAAGTACGTTAATTCCCTCTGCGTCAAAAATGTATACCTTATTTAGGTCTCTATGAGCAACTGTTTTCGAGATAAACGCTCTTCAAAAGACCCCGCCATTTTCTTATAAAAATGGAATTTGGCCAATTGTTTTTAAACATTGCAAAGTAATAGTTTTCAACACGCTGATCAAAAGTCTTTACGGGCACCAAAAACACCTCTAACTCCCCCAAAAGTCACTGGGGATTTGGAGACCTTTGAGGTTGATTTTCGGAGGGTTAGAGTGGTTTTCGGGTTTTGTACCCGTGAAGACTTTTGATCAGCGTGTTGAAAACTATTACTTTGCAAAGTTTGAAAACAATTGGCCGAACTCATTTTCAATAGGAAAATTTCGAGGTCCTTAAAAGTGCGTTTATCTTGAAAACAGTTGCTCCTAGAGACCTAAATAAGGTATACATTTTTGACGCAGAAGGAATTATAGTAACTTTATTTTAAATAAACAGGTGAATATAGTAAGTTTAAAAAAAGTTATGCCATCTAAAATAAGTGCGGTGAGCCGTAGCTGGCGCCCTCTACTAGCAACATTTAAAAGCATTGACGAATTGGAATGTCTCGCCTTAAAGAACCCCCAAATTCCAAATTTTTTATCGCTTTGTCATTTAGTTAAGGAATTATTACGAAAAAACAGAACCAAAATTAAAAGTTTGACACCCTGTATCTTATCTATCTTTCTAAAATTTTTGAAAATACTGATAAAACAGAAATAGGTATATAATTATTTGGGTTACTAGATTTGCCACTTTGTTCTGGAAAAACTAATGTTTTAAAAGATAATTCTACCAAATGTGTTAGAATTGGCCATAATTCAATTTTGACTGTTTTAATAACTCTAACAATAATATCATCAAATCCGCATGCTTTTCTTGGGTCTAAATTATCAATTATTTCTTTAATCTCTTTTTAATTGGAAATTTCATTAAAAAAAACATAATTTATATTTGGTTTTTCTTCTAATATTAAAATTATTTTATTGATTATTAATTTAAAATTCTTATTTTATTATAAAAAGCTTAATTAATTATTTATTTGATTTTGAAGCTAACATTTTAAAAATAATAAGAAATCTTAAGCACTAGAAGTAAATCACCCAAACAGAAACAAAATATAATAGTAAAAAGTTAAAATTAAATAAAAATGGAAAAAAAAACTTTTAAAAATTCAAGAACAAAGGCCTTAAATTCATAAAAACTTGTTAAACAACACCTTAAAACTTTTATAATTGAGGCAACTTTTTATATTCTTTAATACAGATAAATGAATTTTAAGGGTTTTAGAGAACAACATACCGTAAACCTAATATTTAAACCGCAACATTGGCATCCTTTCCATTAACAGAGATAAAAGGTTAATTAAATTGGGACAAAATAAACCTAAAAATTAAGTTATTTATTGTTTCTTATAAATTTTGGTAAAAAATAATAACAACCTAAAAATTTTAAAAATGTATTTTATTATTTCAGAAACTTGGTATCATTATAAATATTTAGACTTGAATTTCGGACATTAAATTTTTTTGTGCTAAAAGTTTCAAAGCATTTTAAACTTAACTTTTCAATAAAATATTTTCTAACCACAACTCTGTCAGTTTTTTAGTTATGTAAACGTGTGTTTAAATTTACATACTTAATTACTTACACATTTTCAATTAGACCCCTAAATCCAATCCTATCATAGTAAAGGCCGCAGGAAAAATTACAAAGTGAAAGGCGCAAAAATGGCATGAACTTTCTTTAATAATAAGCCGCATGCTTGTGAAGAAATATACTATTATTATAACAGATGGTTACAAGTGATCCGTTTTCGATGACGCAACAAGTAATAAGAGTGAATCTAGTGGTTTCATTGACCTATCAAGGTGTGTGAGGATATCAGCTGATATGAATTTGGCGAGCATAATATTTCATTGTTTGATAGGATCAAAGTAAAAAAATATACACTTTCCCAAATAAATTATATCTGGTGTTTCTCAGAAGTGATTCCCCCTGTAATATTTTTTGTTTTAAAATTTAAAAAAATAAATAAATATGGTATGACAATATCTGACATAAATACCTATGCATTGTTTTATCTATTAACTTATTTTATGTTACTTTTGGTTCGACGGGAAATTACTATTTTCAGAATTTTAATGGCACCACCGGCACCCTACAAATGTATTTTCTTTTATTTCAGTAGTATACACTGACCTTCATATGGACCGGTAAAGGGTATTGAATGCGCGGTTCAAAAGTTATATTTTATGGCATATCGTTTGTTTAGTGCGCGCTAGCATAAACTTGCCATAAATGCGATTAGCCATTATATATCTAAAGTTAGGTTATCTATGGTAGTATACGACTTAATATAGTGACGTCTCATATATAAAATTTTGTTTTGTTTTTTTGATTAAATGTATCTCTAAAGTTTTTTTGATATATAAAAAATAATCTTTCAAAAATTGAGCTGGCGCGTAGGGGGATCCCCTTTTTCATTTAAAATAAATGGGATTTTTTTCCTTTTTTTTAAATAACTATGTTAAAAGTTTTTTTTAATTTCGGTCTTAACTCTTTTATAGGCAATTTAATTCTCTTCAAAATCGATTTTTTATGTTTTTGCCCTAAACTGAATAGGAATAAAGTTACAGAGCATAGCATGAGGGGAGAAATTTTTTATGATGGAATAATACGAATAATTTACTTTTCAACAAGGATACAATTTTTATTCTATTTTATTTCGACTTATTACAATAAAATACTGTTTTGACGAGGTTTAATTATGTTTAGTATGTAAGTGATACTCTTGTATTTAAAGTCGAAATAAAATAGAATAAAAATTGTATTCTTGTTAAAAAGTAAATTTTTCCTATTATTCCAACATTAAAAATTTCTCTCCTTATTTTAGGCTCTGTAACTTTGTTTCTATTCAGTTTAGGAAAAAAACATACTTAATCAATTTTGTAGAGAATTAAATTTCCTATAAGATTAAGACCGAAATTAAAAAAAAAATCACCTAGTTATTTTGGTACTAAGAAATAAAAATTCATATACAGGGTGTCCCAGAATTTGTGGGCAACCTCTCAAAATCTAATAGAAAACCTAAAAATAATATGATAAGTTCCCATAAACTTTTTTTCTATGACCCTCCCCTACGGAGATTGGAGGGGTTGAATCGTTTTTTAAAATTTTAAACCATAAAAATTATAGAGTTCTAGATATTTGGCTTATTCAGTTTGCCAGGGATGGACTAGCTCTGACATAATAATAGCAATTTTTTTAATACCCTGTATGATAAAGGCTCAACAATGTTATTTTTGGATAGCTTTAACCTTAAACTAAAAAAAAGGTATCCCCGATTAACATCGATAAAATCAACTATTTACGAGAAATAAAATATCATGGTTGGTAATTGAACGTCAACATTTAAGAAGGCAATTTTTGGGTCCATTTTAAGAAGAAAACTTCATATGAACGTATGTCCTAAACGTCTTAACTTTTGAGATACAGGTGGGTAAATTTTTTAAAAATAAATCATTTATTATTAATATCTGTAATACCACTTTAGATATTTTAATGAAATTTGGCATAAATATACTATGCATCAAGAAGCATTATTTAGTGTACCTCATTTTTTTATTTCCACCAGTGGCGTTTGTACAGAATTTGACCCGCCTATTTCGGCAAATTAAAAAAAATTGTGATACACTTAAAAATGCTTCTTGATACATAGTACATGTATGCCAAATTTCATAAATATATCTAAAGTGATGTTATAGATATTAATAATAAATGATTTATTTTTTAAAATTTGTATCTCAAAATTTAAGACGTTTAGGACATACGTTCATATAAAGTTTTCTTTTAAAATGAACCAAGTGCCTTTAAATATTGACGTACAATAGAAAACATCATATTTAATGAAAAAAATACCAATCATAATGATTTTCAAACAGTTGATTTTTGAGAAATAATGAAACCTTTTTTTGTAATGCAAAGCTATCCAAAATAATTTGTTGAGCCTTTATCATACAGGTGTTTAAAATTGCTATTATTATTCTGAGCTTATCCGTCCTGAAACTAATAAGCCAAATATAATTAAGGTTCATTTAGAAGACTCATCTAGTAACCATATATTAAAAAATATTAAATTACGCCTAGAATTTCAATATCTGATTAAAAAAACGAGTTCCAGGGGCGTCCTTTATAATATGTATATCTCCGTGAAAACAAGTTTATGAGAATTGTCATAAATTTAGGTTTATTAGATTTGAGAGATTGCCCACATATTGTGGGACACCTGTTTAAACGAATAAGAAACCCTATCGATTCAATTTTTGAGGTATTGAGCTAAGTTTTTGGGAGATTTTTTTTATATTAAGAAAACTTTAGAGATACATTTAATAAAAAAAAACAAAAACACAGTATAATAGAGTATAAAAAGTCATTCTTGATAAAAAAAAACTGTGCTTGTCAGAAAAATATGAACTACAATGGGAAAATAGATTCTTATTATACAGGGCGTCTCAAATGCAAAAACATGAAATCAAACAATGTTGATAACATTGTTTAACTTTTAATGTTTATTTTAAGTGGTCGGGAAGTTCGTAGGTGCAATTTGATTTTAAATACTCAGTTATAGCATATATCTATACGCCGGGGCCTGGACCGGCGCGGTCAAATCTTGGATGTCTGTGCGCAACCCAAAGAATATTTTGTTAGAAATGAATTCGCTACAACACTATTTTTAATTTAGTTTTTGTTTTCCTGACCGTGTTATTAAATTAATAATTTTTAATTCTCCTGGGTTTTCGGTCATTTTTATTAAAATTAATTTGATAAAATTAAAACATTTCTTTGACGCTTCGGTTTTTCAATTAAACCATCATCAGAATCTAGAACAAAAGATGTTCTTAATGTCTATATAACCAATTGAAACAAAATAAATAATAAAAATTAACTTAAAGGAAACAAAATAGTTAATACCTTTTGCCTTTCATAAACTTACACACTAAATAGTTTAAATCAAGATAAAGATAAAAACAACTAAACTATTGAAACTTATTGCTTCATTGAATGTTATTAGATAAGAATGGAGTATATTTTATAATAGTTACTCAAGTAATTATATGGTGGTAAAATTTGCATCTTAAATGCAAATTTTTCACCTAAGAGCTGGAAAACCAAGTTATGTACATTGGTAGACCCAACATTTAAAAATATCCATTCTTCATCATGCATTCAGATGTAAAGCGTAATATTTACAATCGTTTAGTTTTTAAGTGTTGGTTTTATCTTTATCTTAATTTTAAATCTTATTTAGATAGTGTAAGTTATGAAAGGCAAAAGGTATGTAACTTTTATTTTTTCCTTTAATTAATTTTTGTTATTTGTTTTTGTTTCCAATTGTATATATAAAGACATTAAAACATCTTATTGTTCTAGATTCTGATGATGGTTTAATTGGAAATAAACCGAACGTCAAAATGTTTTAATTTTATTTCAAATTAATTTTAATAAAAAAATGACCGAAAACTGGGAGAATTAAAAATTACTATTTTTAATTCTGGAATCTTGCCACCCACAAATAATCCATGTTACCTACTACAACAGAGTTATTAATGTTTGTGTTACCATAAAAATGATTTGATAAAAGTGTATGAAAACTATTTTATTAACTGCTCGATTTTTGTGTTATTGTACAAAAGAGATAACAATGAGATTAAGTTCCAAGTATAATCAATTAAAGGTTGATTAAGTACTAATAAAGACCTGTAAACCGTAAATGTTTTTAGTGCACAAAATATTTATTATGTTTCTAAAAGATTAAAAGACCATTTATATTATGTTATTAAAAGAAGGTGTAATTAAAAGTAAATAGAGAGTGACTTATTGTTAAAAATAATAATTAACTAAAAAGGTTTGTAAAATTTCATAATTTTACTTTCACAGGAGAATAAATTTGTTTTTAAGAAATCTATGAGATAAACTCTATTGTGTGTACATCTTAAAATTAAAATAAATTTTAAATTCAATGGCAGTTTGGGTTAATTAAAGCTTATGTAGGCAATAAAATACACACAATCAGTTCCTAATTGTAAAAGATTTCATTAATTATGAACCATTGATTAAAAATATTAGAAAATTTTTAATGATTTATGACATAAAATAACTGCATATAAAGTTTTAAAATTTTTGAAACCTTAATAATTTGTAATTTTAATTATTTATAATTCTATATGTTATGATATTGATGCAAAAATGTTCTTTACCCATTTTTTTATATTTTTTAAATTAATATAAATTTAATTAACAAAGTATTACATTTTTCTTTTTAAGATAAAAAAAATAATTGAGGGCTTTCAAAGTGCCCAAACTTAATGTTATAATGGAAATTATTAAATATGCTTAATACACTTTTTTAACCAAAATTGACTTTTTACTTTCCAAAACATTAACCCATAAAAATCTTTACATGCCTTACCATAGTATCCACTAGGGTTTTCGCTTACCTGACCCTTTTAATACCCTGGTATCGGGTATTATTTTTTCATATACCCAGGTATACTCGGGTACCCGGGTTTTTGCAATTTTTGCAGAAAAAGAGACAATTTTTTTTAAATCATATTTTATTTTATTTCGAAAGGGTGAAGTATCTCAGTAAGTCTCCTTAACGTATAGTACAATCAGTAACACAGTTAAACAGTCTTGTCCTCATTAACTAATTAGGAACTAAAATGACTTTTTACTACAATACATTCTGTTATCTATACAGTAAGAAAATAATAACTGAATAAACTTTCTTTTCTGACATGGTTGAAAATTAAAAATCACACACAGTTAAACAGTCTCATAAACTGATTAAAAACTAAAAATAGTTTTTAAGACTAAAACTTTTTGTTATGTTAAAAGATGAAACAAATTCGGCAATTTTAGTACAAGATCAAAAAAAAATTGTTTTTCGCGGTCTTTTTTGAATCAGGCTTGAACTTTGTTCAGATTTAGATTGAAAAGACGATGTCGATGGCACTTCTTTTTCGCACGTAAAGTCCTGTTTTTTAATCTTTATTTTACGTACTTAATCTAAATATTTTAATAAAAAACTTGTTAAAAAGCCTTTATAGGATAATATTTTTAAGCCAAATGAGCATTTTACTGATTCCTTAATCTGTATTTTTTTATAAATACTTCCATACTCCAGAAACAGGTCTATCTATTTTGCCTACGAAAAGTAAACTACCGTTTAGTAGAATTTTATAGGTTATGCACTAAATATTTTTTTAATTTTGTTTTAATAATATTTAATTTAATTACCTAAAGTTTACCGGACAATATTAAAATTACAAACCGATTATTTTCTACACTTCTATAAAAATAATAAAAATAAAACTTTTTAATCAAACTCCAAACAAAATACGGCGACCTAGCCAAACCTAACCACAAATTTACTGCATTTTTGTAAAAAACTTAACGCCTTCTTTGGAGTTATTTTAAATGTTTGTAGTGCAAATTTGCTAATATTATTTTTAAGGCGCTACTTAGTTATAATTTGCTGAGAATTTTAATAAATTCTTGGATCAAAGTGGGTACTCGAGTACTAAAAATTTAATATACCCGGGTATACCCGAATCCGGTTACCCGGGTAGAAAACGCTAGTATCCACTTAGATTTAAAAAAGTGACCACAAAAACTGCCTCTTTTTTCACAATTCACAGGGAGATTGGGAAAAACATACAGATAGGTATTTTATACCAAATTACTCATCGAAAAAATTTAGGATAAGCATTGTTTTTCGTTTTTTGCAAATTTTTAAAAATCACCCCTATTTAAGGGTTGGAATTTGCCAAATATGAAGAATTGCGAAAATAGCAGTGGTATTAAAAGTTATTCTCACTGTTTTTTGTTTCGAATGGACCTTGGAAAAATGAAATAATACATCTCCATTCCTGAGAAGAGTGTAAATCAACACCCATGGACTATGTGGAGGTGCAATCCCTAAAATATACAAAATCATATGCAGCTTTAAAAATTTAAAAAAAAATCAGATTTTTCAAGACATGTCTAATAAGAAATAATCATTTATGATAATCAAACACCCTTTCCTAAGGGTGAAACCAATCAATAGAAAAAATTTGATTTAATGCTAACTTTTTTAAAAAAGTCTTAGCTTTGTATTTTTTTGATCCACGTATATAAAGCGATGTACCAAGATATCAAGTTCAGTTTTAACCAAAACCACCCCTGTATTTATCCCCCAAAATGTAAAAGACATATAAAGCTTTGTTATTGTAAAAAAATATTTAGATATTTTAGGATATATCAAATATGATATTAATTAGCCCAACACCACCGTTTAGAGTGAGTTTTGATAATTAGATTTAGATTTAGATTATTTTAGCGGAGATGGCAAAAATGACCTCCACCACTGCAACCTTACCAAATTTATTGTGGTTTCTCCCATTGGTCTTTAGAGTACCTTGTCCAGGCCCGTCTTCTTAACTAGACTCCAGAGTCTTGACACTGGCCACTTCATATATCTTGCCGGTTTTGGCTTTTTCTCACTAAGCCTAGTAAACCTAAGCCTACATAGTGCTTCGCAGTAGCACCAAACATGTACGGCTATCCTCCACCAGGCCTATTCTTTCCAGGTGCTTGTTGAGTTTGCAATGTCCTGTTCGTTGACCTACCGTTATCCTTACGACCTTACGACTGTGGCTCAGTAGGTCCGAGGTAAACTTGGCCGAGAAGGTCTTAATGAATTGCTTTGCCTGTCGTTGTCCTGGTGTTTGTACCTACCAGCTTTAAAACTCTCTGTCTACCCAGCTCTTAATAGATGCTTTGGAGTTTTAATAATAAACCACCCCTTAAATGAAGGGTAAACACACCCGAATCATCGGGAACATTAAATAAAATGTCGGCTTATTAAAAAAAGCTTTAGCTTCGTAGTTTTTAATCTAACAGCCATTCTTAGATTTTTCGAGTTCACTTTTAACCAAACCACCCCTGAAATGTAGAAAATCATATACACATTTTAAAGTTGTAAAAAAAATTTATAAATGTTTTGGAATATCCTTAGCATAATATGAATATAACTTACTGTATAACTACGTAAATTAGTTATACATTTATTTCGTATTAGACATGTATTGAAACATATGAATATATTTTTCCTATTTCTAAAGTTGTATATTATGATTCTATATATTTCTAATCAAAGCTTCAACCAGCTACCAGCTACAAACCTACAAAACAGAAAGGCCTGTTTTATAGGGGTGGTTTTTATTAAAAGTGAACTCAAAAAATCTAGGTACACCTGCTCTATATATACTTGGATCAAAAAATACGAAGCTAAGAATTTTTTTTGAAAAAGCATTCTGCTGTACTCAATTTTTTCTATTGGTAAGTGTGGTTTTACCCTAAGATAAGAGTGGGTGATTATCATATACATTGATTTTTTATTAGATTTGCCCTGAAAAACCGGTTTCTTGCATTTTTAAAGTTGCATATGATTTTATATACAGGGTGCGGCAGCATAACTTCCTTTTTTCAAAACTTGATAAAACGCATTGTATGAATCAGAAAGTTTTAATTTGGTTTTTACAATGTTGGTATATACCTAAAGTTTTGTTTTACATAGCTTTGAAAAGCAAATCACATAGGTGACGTCCCCCATTTTCGATACATTGAGTAAATTCATTTCTGGCACCTCTCATGACTCTTTCAAGCATAGCAGGAGTTATATTGGCAATTTTTTCCTGAATGTTGTTCTTTAAATCTTGATGGATCCCTGGACGGTTCAAATAAACACGGGATTTTAAAAAACCCCATAGAAAAAAATCACAAGCGGATAAATCGGGAGATCGTGCCGGCGATTGCAAATCAACCCTGATCAAAAAAGGAAGTTATTCTGCAGCGCCAGAAATCGGTTTACTCAATGTATCGAGAATGGGGGACGCCATCTACATGATTTGCTATGTTAAACAAAACTTTGGGTATGTTTAACATGTCAAGTTTTGAAAAAAGGAAGTTATGCTGCCACACCCTGTATTTTAGGAGATAATTGCACCACTACATAGTCCATGGGGGTTGATTTACAACCTTCTCAGGAATGGAGATGTATTATTATATTTTTCCAAGGTCCACTCGAAACAAAAAATAGTGAGAATAACTTTTAATACCACTGCTATTTTCGCAGCTCTTCAGATTTGGCGACTTTCCAACTCCTACATAGGGGCGATTTTTGAAAATTTTCAAAAACAAAAAAACAATGCTCTTCCTAATTTATTGCGACGAATAATTTGGTATAAAATACATATATGTATGTCTTTTCCTCACATTTCTGTAAATTGTGAGAAAAAAAACAGGCACTTTTTGCGGTCGCTATTTCCTGCAGGAGTGCAGTATTTATGCTTTGCTTTAAAAAAAGTATACCACAAATAAACCGGTAAACATATCCAGCCTTAATACTATTCTTTTGTTTATTTATATACTAAATCAACATTGATCTTTAAAACAATCTAATTGTTTAGCAAATACGGCTTAACGCATTAAGCAATTTGTCAAATAAAGTAACATAATACGTTTACGTGGTCAATCCATAAAAGTAAAAGTTGCCACTCAAACTCCATACAACACCTAACTATTATTGTGTAGTCATGTTGCATAGAATAAACTTTATGGAAGCAAAAATTCGCATTAAAAATCTTCCCATGCTTAGGAGAAAACATCCTAATAAATTCATTTCATTAAGCCAGTGGCGGGACAAGTAAAGTTTATTCAATTAAAATTAACTTCTAATGAATACCATAAGAAACACTATTAAATATCATCCCAGAGTTAAAAATGAATATTTCGAAAGGTAATTGTTACAAATGAATTTTTAAATTTTGATATATTAATTTGTTTCAAAGTACTTTTACTTTAACCCCACTCTAGACTTGCTGGACTAACCAAAAATAAACCAGAACTAACTATTGATTTTTAAAGATAATATTCTGGACTTAAACACAAAACACATATTTTACAATTTTCTGATAGATCAAGTAATTAGTATTTGCTTAGCTATAACAGGAGCAATTAAAACAACCCCAACAGCAGCCATGGAGTCTCTCTTAGACCTTAAACCACGAAACCTCATAGTGATGGGGGAGGCAAGAATGAGCTACTTCCGACTGCAACAGAAACCAACTGGTGTCTACGCCAGTTTGGGAGACAACAACATAAAAAGTAAGGTTGGCGGCAACATCCCGGACGAGGAAACAGACCAGATGATTCCCCAATACTCATTCAACAAAAGCTTTGACGTAAAAATTCTAGATCGAAGTGAGTGGCAGCAACCCAATCTCCCCGGCAAGATTGGAGACATCATCTGGTATACGCATGGTATCAAAACGGAGCGGCGAACTGAAGCGGGCGTGTACAGTGAAATGAGGAATTCACAATTCTCCATTCCACTAGGAACACACACTTCTGTAGTCAAACCTAAATATATGCTTTACAGCACTGTGCAAAAGAAAATAACAGGAGGGCTTATAAAAACATGCGGATCTGCATAATAACAGACAGCCAAGCGTCACTGAGGGAACTAGGAAACCCCAAGGTAACGTCCAAGCTGACATGGAAATGCCAAAAAGAACTGGAAGCTTGGTAGAACGCAACAAAGTAACTCTCTTGTGGGTACCAGGACATTCGGGATTAGAAGGCAACGAAAAAACAGGGCACCTACTCAAGATAGGCTCATACATTGGGCACTCAAGTTGCAGAATGTACGACGAGGGGGAAGAAACAGCCTACCATATCCTATGCGAATATGAAACATTAATTCACAAAAGACAGGCATTATTTGGGCAGCCGGAAATGAGCCCACAGGAATATATCAACCAACCATTCTCGGGGTTATACAGACTTGTAGATAAAACAAGATTAATGGGATTGATATAAAAAAAATAATGGGAGATTAGGCACAAAAAGCCCAAGAGGTTGCCCTGCCCCCGGTAGTCAATCAAGACGGCTCCCAGGGAAGAAGAAGAAAAGGAGAATTTGCATTTGTTTTTTTATGTTTCGACAAAAGATAATATTAAATAAGCTTTATTTTTAAATAATAATAATAATAAGCTAGAAAACCAAATGATGTATTTTAGTGTAATTAGTCTCATAATGAACTTACTTTTTATTTAAAAGTTGCACAAAAGTTTCTATTCTTATTTTGCCCAATTAAAAAAAAAGGAAAGCGTAGCTCGCTAAGTTGTTATAAAAGTCGATTTTTCTTGTGCGCCAAAATAACTTTCAACAGAAATGGTAAGAAAATAGTTCCTAATAAATAAAGGTACCAAGCTTCTTTGCCCTTTGGTTTTGTCATCTACCTATTTATATAAGTTAATAGTTAAATTTGTTGGTATAATTACTCAAGAAGAAAAAATAAATTTACGCAAAAAAACTAAAAAAGCTTTATTTTGAATAGTTTAAAGTTTATTATTAAAACCTAAAACGATATGTTTGTTTATCTTTTTCTCCCAAAAGTAAAATATAATAATAAAATCGTAAATACCTAGATAAGAAGCATAAAGTTTTAAGATTTTGTATGGATATGTGTTGTTGGTTATTGTTTTTGACAAAAATATTAAAAAGGTATAAGTGTATCTGAATCTGAATAATGTAAGAGTATTAATTATTCGAAAGAAAAAGCTGTCTTTTATAAAAACTTGTCTGATTACTCTATTTTCTATTCAAAATAATAATTCCAATAAAAAAACATTTCTTACTTTTAAATAATATTATTGTAAATTTTAAGATTAATTAAAAAATCTTTTTTTTGCTTCTTAATTAAAAATAAAGTGATTTTCGAGTACATGACTTACTACATGTTAGATTGAAAAGTAAAAATTTACGCTGTTAATCCCTAAGTTCTGTCCAATGGAATAGATATGAAAAGAAGTTTTTTCCTGTCACTTACATAATAGTTTGAATAAAAAGTTTAACTTTTAATTAAAAACTTCGTAAGAGGGTTGTATATAGACCTCATGAAGTCTCACGAGCACTACGAATTAAGAAAATTCCTCTTTTTTATATTCAACCGGACAGAACTTACAGAATTAACAGTGTAAATAAAGTAACGTTTTTTCAAAAACGGCGCGATATGAAGGAAGAGTACTTAATTTTTAGTCAAATCTTAAAGGTTTATAAAAAGGGGTTTAAAGTTCTTATTAATACAGGACGTAAAAAAACGGAGTTACGAGTATCACAGCTTGTCCGTCCCTGTAACTGTGAGTAATACCTTGGTATTACATCCCATTAAAATTAAATTGGAATATACCTGTTGATTTAATAATTATGTCTAAAAAACTTGATTTCATTAAAGCTTTTTGGAAGCTAATATCTTCAACGGGAAGGCATGTATGAAAAAAGTTTATATGAACTTATAGGATTTTTTCACATCTTTTTTTCATATTCGGGAGATTTCCTACATTTTCCCGGTTACCCTGTATATAAACTTTTTCGTAGATAAATTACCAGAAATAAAGTTTAAGGTGTGTCTGGTTATTACACGTAAAGATTATAGGTAATATAGCGAAAGTTTAATGTTTATTTGACCATTTAGTCTACAAAGCACGTGTAAGAACCACGCCTTTTTATTAGCAATATAGGTTTATTGTTTATATTGAAATACACGTTGTTTATTAAGAACATAGGCTACATTATTTTGGCAAATATTAAACTTTTCCCTATGATTTTTTTTTGATTGGAACTATTAAGATTGTTATAATAAATATGACAAAATTAGAGATAAATAAAAAATGCAATTCTGAGAAAAAATTATACCTTCCAAAAATATGACACCTAATGTAAAAAATCTTATTTATGTTAAATAAACCACCATTACAATAAGAATCTAGCTATTTAAAACGTCATTATCATCCATTAAAATTACTTCTTTAATTTATTAATTTTTTTGCACAAACTTTGCTTAATTTTTGAGTAATATGATAAACGTATATTTAAAATTGTTCCAAACACATGTTGCATCCATTAAATTTAGAACTTTGTTAACCATGTCAATATCAACTTCTTTTAACCTAATACCTTATTTAAGGTTGAAATTACTCGTTGTATTTTATTTTTTTTTACTTTGAAAAAAAACTATTAACGTACATTTTTCGTTAAAGCTGGGTTTAAAACATTTTTGTAATGCTATTTTTTTTTACTTCCAGTTTTTTAGTGTCGGCACATTCTTTAAAGTAATTTTTGTACAAAAAATAGTAAACCTGCTTTCCTAACTTTTTTTTTAATATCTAGGTATTCCTAAAAAAATTACTGTAGAAACTTTTTTTCAAAGAATTTGTATAAGACGCCTTATTTAAGGTGGCTACTTTTTAGTAACGGCGTAGTGTATAAGTAGAGTTATTCATTTCAGATGTTATAAGCAGCAAACCATTAATCGTTTTAAAGGAGTGTTTTTTGACGAAATAAATGGCATAAAATAAAAGATAAATATTTAAAAATAGTATGTAGTTTGTTTAAGTATTCTGACCAATATTATGTTAATAATTGTCAATTATTGCATGATTGATAAACAACTAGATAACACTTAACAATTAATACTTGGTTAAAATTAGGCACTATGTGACCACTCCGAAGACCGTCTTTTGTTATTTTTTTTCAAATACTACATAAAGCAACAACTTATGCTTCAATAATAAAAATAAATAGTTAGAATATACTCTTATAAAAGCCTGGAAAATTAGATGACAAAAAAATCCAACCCTTACAATGATAAGTATATAAGCTTTATATAGTCGCCCTAAGAAATAAAACCCCCCGGTTCTGGGAAACTAGATGTCAAGAAAAACCCGCCTTACAATGATAAGTATACAGACAGGGGCTACTAGGTATATAGCAATAGACCGGACGAATTTGCGATTATCCTCTAAGCACTGCAGCCGAGGTTCGCGCGACCAACCGGCGCGCTTTCGTTCAATCCTCAGTAACTTTGTAACCACGGACGGGTTGGGATGTACTGCCGTATTTCATGTTTTTCATAATTATTTACGCATGTAGGAGATAAAATTCGCTATTGCTTATCAGAGTTTTTTGAATCAAAACAATAATAAAAATATTGTTTCGATTCTAAGGAAAGAAAACATGTTATTCTAAAAAATCCCAACTAAAAACTAAAAAAATAATTCGACATAAAAAAATTAAGTAAAAAAAAAAATCTAAATAAATTAATTAATGAAGCAAGTATTCAAACAATCCACCGCTTTCCGCTAAACAATGTCCTAAGCGATCATAGAAACTTCTTCGAACATTGTTTAACATCACAGGTGTAATTGTTTGAAAACATTGCCAATTTTTACACGCAATTTATCAAGATTCATAGCGCGATCATCCCGGAAACCATAAATTTTGGATTTTGCATAACCCTAAAAAAATAATCGTTAGGAGCCAGATCAGGAGAGCGAGCGGGCCACGGTATTGTAGCTCTCAATCCAGCAATAAGACGGTTTGGAAAAGTATTATTTAAATAATCCAAAACCAAACGTGTATTGTGTGCTGGATAGTTATCTTGTTGAAACCACATTTCATTAAATCGAGGACCTGCCAATCGTCTAATTTCTGGAACTATTTGCTGTTGCAAAAGATACAAATATTTTTGACCAGTTAAGTTACCATTAATGAAGTATGGCCCAATAACATGTTCCCCATAAATACCGCTCCAGACATTTACCTTTTGAGGACGCTGAGTTCTAAGTTCAAAATACCTATGTAAATTTTCCTGAAACCAATAACGGGTGTGAGTGGGATTATGCCTACCATGGAGTGGAAATGTGGACTCATCAGTAAAGACAATGTTTCGAACAAAATCTTCATTTTCATTTGCCTTATTCATCATGTTTTCACAAAACTTCATTTTCCTGATATTGTCCTCAGGGTAAATTTCTTGGGTTTTTTGAACTTTGTAAGAACGATACTTATTTTTTTTTTTAGTATTCTTCTCACCGTTCTTGTACTTAAATCAACCTCATCCGCAAGCGCACGTGTTGACAAAGTTGGATTTTTATTAATTAATGCCAACAAATTAATTTCTTTCGCTTCCCGTTCCTCATTAACTTCTTGGACGTTTTGTATTTTATGGTTTCTGGGAAAAACGCACCCGAACTTTTTCCTCAATTTGATAAATATCCATTTTAGGTTTTAAATGTTAAGGATTTTTTAGAAACACACGTGTTCTTACCTTAAATTCGCCAGGCGAAATATTTTTTATACATTTACAACAAACTGAAAATTGTGTTACTTTGTTGTTTCTTACTGAACAAAAAGAATGCATACACAAATAGCGGACAATTGCAAATTCGTCCGGTCCATTGCTATATACCTAGTAGGGTGTCCCTGTCTGTATAGGCTTTATATAGTCGCTCTAAGAAATAAATCCGCCCAATATTTTTGCCCTATTCTTAAGCTTTATGAAATGTAGGGGCATTTTTGGCAAAACCTGGTAGCTTAGACCAAGGATAATGCTTTGGTTGTACCACAGTCATCAGGTCGATAAAGAAATATAGCGCTATTGTATGGTGGACAAAAGTTCAACAGATTATCGGCGCCCTAAGAAGCCCACCTTCTCTAGCTGTGGTTAGTTGTGGTTAGTCTGTCTGGGCAACTTCCTCCGATATGTTTATCAAAACGGAGGTCGTCAGTAGCGCCTGTATTTAAAAAACTAGTAGACATAAAAAACACTCTTCTGAATCTTTGGGAGTGGCCTCATTTGGCAAAACTTACTACTTTTTATTTTCAAAAATTTTTTAAAGTCGAGGCGTTTTTGATGTGGCATGCATCAAATATGTTTAGGATCTAAGTGAGGGCAAAAGACCCTTAATTTTTATAGTCAGAATAACCATAAAATTTTACCATTATTTATCTAGCAACTGTGCAAAAATCAGCTAACTATTCATAAATTATATAACAATATAAATTTGACAAGTTAAAGGCCCAGGTCTCGTTAAATCCCCCAATATTTTTGTAGGTTAATATATTTTCCCATGTTTGTATTATAAAATCTTATGAGTCAAGTTAAAAAAAGTATTACATATATTTCGTTAAAGTGACATGCTTGACGCATGTCACATCAAAAACGCCCCAATTCTTAGAATTTTCAAAGATAAAAAAAATGTAGGTTACGCTAAAATGACTAAAAACTCATAAAGTTTTAGAGAAGTACTTTTTATTTGAAAACTTAAAGTGGAAACCGATATCTATAGGACGTAAAAACAACATCCTGGAAAATATGGTCACACAAGGGCAACGGATATCCCCGACGGACACCCTTGGATATGAGATCGGTTCACATGACAACCGGTTATAACTTTGGTTAACCGTATAAAGTCAGCTACAATCCTAACTTATAGCCAAAGGGAACACATTTACCTTAAAGTACTTGCCGCCAGAAAAAAAACAGCATAGAACATCTCTGGGTTCCTGGACACATGGAACCAGGGCGGTCGGCAGGGGGGTCAGGGGAGGTCCATCGAACCCCCCTGGATTTTTAAAATTAACCTAAAAAAACAGTTTCCGTTTAAATCCGTAAATTTTACAATATCGCCCAGGAATTTAAATGAATATGATTATTATTTAGAAATTAAAGCTGTGGTATTTTTATTTGTGGTTTTAAATCAATTAATTCTAGACTAGTAAATTGACTTAAATTTTTTGACCTCATCTACATTTTTTCTAGTGGCGGCCCTGCACGGTACTAGAAAGCAATAAGAAAGCAGATAAACTAGCAAGAGCCAGTTCATCTAAAAATTTTCAAGCCTATCCTGAGACTATCAAAATTGTCAATGAAAACAACAATATCCAGATGTTCCCAAAAACAATATTTGGATCGTTGGCATTTGTCAACTGACCCAACTATTTTTGTAAAATCTTATTTTAAAATAAGTAACCAGTAGCACCTAACAATTTATGACGCGATTTTAATTCTTATTCTTCATGTGAAGAATAGCCTTGGAAGAAAGCGCTTCCTTCCTGCATAACCAGCATGTGATTTTACAGACACGATGATGCCGATGTCGGGTCGTTACTTCTAACCCTTTCACTCTCGCTAAGATTCTATTCTGGCTCTAGGTCAGTGTCAAAAACAATGTTGCCATATCTGTTGCATTTCTCCTAACAATAAAGTTACAGTTTATCACATTAAGCTTTTTTAACAACAACACAGATTTTTAAAGGGTTTTTGTATTAGAAAAAATGCAAAAGTATGTTATTTTTTCTTTAAGAAAAACTACCATTTTATTAAGTTTTGTATTCAACGTAAGTTTGATTTTTTTATAGCAAAAATGAATAACAAGACATTCATTTTAAACGTAGTTTTGTTTGTTATATTACGAAAGAATAGCTAGTATATTTTTTGGGTTTTTCGGTTATAAATTAAAAAAATAAAGAAAAGATTTCTGTTAATGGTTCAGTTTATTAATACATTTAAACCATCATCAAAACAAGAATACCTTTTTTTATGTATATTAAATTTGGAAAATACATTTTAAAAAATATTTTACATGTCAATTTTTTTTAATACACTATGACTATAACGTGACATATTTATTTCAACTAATTTAAACATATTTGTAATGTACCAAACATTTAGTTGTTACATATTTCTATACTTAAAAGCTTATTCAAACTGAAGAACTTTTAGATAAAAAAAGTTATAATTATAGTTGTCCAGATGTTTGGAACGGATTTTCCTTTCAATTTAGATGCAGTTACATAATTCTATTACTTTATGGGGTTGTAGTAACTCGAGCTTAAATTATCTGGATAAGTTCTACGATTTTTAATTTAAGACCGAAAAACCCAAGCAAAATCTACTAGCTACCCAGATAAGTTTGGCTTTATCTGGGTTAGCTATTAAAAAAAAGGTCAAGATTAACAAGACACCTAATTAAGAAAAAATATTTTTGGATGGTATCCTCTATATTATTTTTTAAAAAAATATTTATAAACCTCTTTTATAAATATTTATTTAAAATAGTAATGGATTATTTAGATAAATGTTTTGATTTATTATGGAGTTAAAACCACTGACAACCTGTTTTTTATATTTTAGATATATTTTAAATAATGATGAAATTGGGATTAAAATATTTTTTATATATAATTATTTAATTTTTCTGCTTATTTTTTTCTTTATATTTTTTTAAATATATTAGAAAAGCACAACAAATACGTTAAAAAAAATGGTAACATTATTTCTGTATGTAAGATACTTTGGTCGCCTTAAACTGATGTATAGGGTGGTCAAGAAAAATAAAAACACATGAAATTTTTTATTGAGGTATTTAAAAAAAAATGGTAAACAGTTGTGCATTTCAAATAACCCAAACATTTTGACATTTGTTCGGTGATTGCTTTAAAGCAAATAATGAAATATGTGATATAAATTGTCAAACAGTAAGGTTAAAAGTTACAATATAGAAAAAAGTTATAAGACAAAACTATTTAAACTTTTAAAGACAAATATAAACATATATTTTCTCTTAAAGTCATTTTATTATAAGCCATTTTATGATTTTAAATCAAAAACAAAGAAAAACATTTTTTTATTATTGATAATACAGAAGTTTATTTTAATCTTTCGATTAAGAATCTAAATTTAGTATATAATTTAAAAAGTAAAGTTTTCTTTTATTTTAAACTTTTTTGGCCACTTGGGGTTCTAATTCCTATTTTTAATTTAAATAAGACAGTTTTTTAAAAAGAGATTAAATACTGTGCTAAGATTTTTTAAAACATATTACTTTGGTATTGTATTATTGTATTCAGTGTGCCGCTATCAAGCTAAGGGTATTAGTGGGATTCCACTTTTTTGGAATGTAAAATCAACATGATTAAATTTGTTTTGGGCTGTCAAATATAGAATAAGTAAAAAAAAATAAAAATGTCAATTTTTTGAAAAAAAATTGGAAAAAATTAAAAATTCAAAAATTGACATTTTTTATTTTTTTTTTTAATTATTTCTTTTGACAGGTAGAATATAGAAAAATAACTAGAAACCTTTAAACTTAAATAGATGCATTTTATTGTCGGAAAACTTGATGATACCCATTTTTTATTTTCAAAATAAAAATTAACACAGAAAAAGTTTATTTCCTGAATTATTTTTTTACAGATTTGTAGATACGCCGGAAAATAGAACAAAATAAAAAAAAACCTGTCAATATTTTTATTTTTCACTTTTTTATGGCCAAAAATAGGTGGAGTCTCACTAATGCACAATTACCAATTTAAATTTTTATATATGAGTTAAAGTTTTTTCTGTTTCTCAATATTAAAAAAATATTTTTTTTTATATTCCAAGTTATATAATAGGTGCCTATAAAATAGTTTCTACTGACAAAAACAAACAAAGTAATGTATTAATACTGTATGTCGCAAAAATTACCTAATAAATGGACATTCAAGTAAATTCTAAATGGTATGTCTAAAAAGGTTTTTTTATATTTTTATTTCTAACCTTACTTTTTAAGATTTTATATAACGTGTTTTAAATTTTCCACCACGAAGGTCATTACGTGATAAGGTTTTTTAAAATGCACAGTCGATTGCTAGAAAAAAAATTCTTAAATATTTCAGTAACAAAAAAAATCTTATTTGGTTTAAATATGTTTAACTTCCCTGTATAGTTTACCTTAATCTGAAAAAATAGTCATAAAGATTTAATAAAATATTAACCTATTAATTCAAAAACGAGTTTTACTCTATATTTAAGATTCATAGAATATTAAAAAAAAACACACATAAACCAATTTTTTATTCTATAACACAAAAAAATAACTTGTTTATCTTTAGTTTAATTAAAGTTATTAAATAAGTCTAATAAAAAACAATTTTTAATAAATATGCTTAAATTAAAAGCTTTCATTGGCAACATCGCAATATAAGCGCAACACATGTAAGCGCTTGAAAATCCCATAGTCCCCATCTATTCAACAGTCATCCCCCCATCACGGCAAAATTCTACGGGGTGTCCTCTTAAGAATTTCATGTCAATATAAAACCTTTGAGTTTTTGTTTGGTCACCGCATTCTATTCGCTGAGCAAAACCGGTGTTGCGCCGGAAGTCATACGCATTATGACTTCAAAAATTTTCGTAAGTGTTTTTTTCACATAAATTTTGGTGGGGGATAATTACTTTTATATACAAGAAGTAATTTGTGCATATGCAAATATTTTGTAGGGTAGATATTGCGGAAAAAAGCAACAGAGTCTAAAGAAATGTCTTTTACAAAATAGTTGTAATATTTTAAATCATGTTGACGAATAGACAAAAAAAAATCGGGTATGGGATTTTTTTTGTAAAGTTTAAATCTAATTTAATTTTTTTTAAAGACCTGTTGCTTGTTTTATTTTCGTAGATTTCCCTGATAAAATTTGCATATGTTCAAATTAAACCCTGTACTTTATATTTATACTCGGGGCAGGTGTAATCTCTATTTACGGTAATTGACAAGATCATACACATAATAGGATAATTTGTATAAACAAAAAATTCTTTAATAATTGCATTTGCTCTTTTATTTATGGAAATAAATTAAATATTTGCATTTTAGTTAATAGGTATACCTAATTTTTTTCTACTTTTTTTAATTCTAATAAAGCAATCTTTTTTTAATAGTTGATTAGTCTTTTAAAAAAATTAGCTCTTGGTAGATTCTTTGTAACGTGGTTATGTATACCTATTAGGTTTTATTGCAATGTGTTAGTGCCATAAGTGGCATTTCTCTTTTTTTTAGTCAAAATAACAAAATAACAAACCGTGTCAACCCATGTTGCAGGTATAGGTTGTTATATGTTCTTCTTGTCTCAACAAAACTATATTCCGTTTTAAATTTCCAGTTTTGATTTATACGGAATCCTTAGTTAAAGCGTTTGATTAGACATGTACTAAGTCAACTACACAGGCCCATAAAAAAAGTGGAGTGTGCTGGGTGTTGAACTAGAATTTTCAGGAGTATTTTTTTGCTTTTTTTAATTTAAAACGTCTATATCTTAAAAACTATAAAAGATACACGAAACTTTATATTACTTAAACTATGTATTTTTTATAAGACCTTTAATTTAAGTTATATAATCTTTTTGTCTAAATGCAATATTTTTCGAATTGTAATCAAAAACCGGAACAGTATGCCTCTGGAAATAAAGGAAGATTATTTGTTTTTATTTTTAGATTTTTTCTGTAAATTTTAAGTAATTTTGGATTCAGATAAATAAAATAAATAATATATTATTAAAAAAACCAAAAATCACATTAATAAACAAAAATATTTATTTTTTTTATTTTGAACTAAACTTTTTTTGTCAAAATTACATTTTCGTTTATATCACTTTTATTATTTATCTTATCAAAAAGGTTTAAATAACGTTTTTATCTCTTATAGTTTATATAGTCGTAGTCCAAACATTCCGTGGTAGCAGGTATCTGCCGGTAAATGTACCGTGTCGGTTTCTTGGGGTTTTCCCGATTTTTTGCTGTTTGATCCTCAATTTTAGCTTCAGATTCGTGTTCAGCACACAACTTTTTTTTTGGACCTGTGTTATTTTTCTGGTCAAATTATCCAAAATTTTTACATAAACAGTCTAAACAAAGAATACCTATTAAAAAGGGATTGATCTATTTTTTATTAAGTGTCATTACTTTAAAAACCTAGTTATAAGAAAATGGATAACCAAAAACAGAGATTCGTCGACAGTTATTGAATATTTATTAAATATTTTTTTACACCAAATGAGGAATGGATGGCTCTACTAATTGCATACTACGATTTTTAAATAATTTTAATTTTAAGTTAAACAAAAAGTTTTTTCTGTATTTTTGGCTTATGCCACTTTTCCTAAAAATAAATTGTCAACGATAGGGTCACTTTTAAAGGTATATAGACAGTTAAAGACAAAAATAAATAATTAAAAATAGCATACTTTAATTGTTAAAACATTAAGAAACTTTAAAAATGACTTGCCCATTTATAATTAATTTAACATAACAATAAGGAAGACTTTAATTTTAATTTTTAAATAGTTTTAATAACGTCAAGTTCTAATAAAGAAAAATCAGTCAAGCTTTGTTAGTACAACTATAACCTTTTTTTGTAATTTTAACCAATTTTATATTTTGTATTTTTCTTCTTTTTTATATTAATTATATTGGGTTAAAACATTTCAGGGTGCATATTTTTGATTTTCCTATTTGTAGTGTCGAATTTCCTTAATAATTTAAGTATATCCAGATCTAATTTAAGACGTTCCCTCGCTCCTAAGTGTGGCTGCGGCTTAAAAACACGAAGTACCACCAACGACTTCCAAATTCATGGCTGTAAGAGGCAGTTTAATTAAGTGCCTCTTCAGCGGCGGATGCACGTCCTATAATAATTATAAATACCCTAAATTTAAAAAAAAGTCTAACTATATTTTCAGGGTTTTATTGTCTTTAGGAACCATTCCTGAAAACTAAATTATCGTGGGTATATTTGTATCTAATCTATAAGAAGAGCATTTTAAAATCATAAAATATATAAGCAGCATTAAAAACAATCTGACTTAAACACAAGAAAACTTTAATACATTTTTTTCATGAAATAAAAACATTTTTTCTTTTACAGGGTGCGCTACTCTTGTTTGCGATAATAATATACACAGACGCAACATTTGGAGGCAAAGAGCAGTAAGTATTGTTATAATATACTTTTTTGTCATTTTATTATTTTAAAATTTTTAAAGGTACCTTTTGAAGCAAAATTTTCGTAAAAAAATAATAATTTTTAAGTAGATAAATTTGTATATTGCCTATAAAATTTATCGTAACTCTTTTTGTTTGTAGAATACCTATCTTAAATAAAGAAAATACCGTTAAAGAGCCTTATTTTTAGACAATATTATTGAAAAAAAAAAAGTTAATATTGACAGATAAGAATATGTTTTTTGTCAACATAAGCAAAAAATATATACAAAATTGACATTTAAAAAACCAATGTGAAAATATTTTTATAACGTATCTTAAAATATTTTTCTTAACATTCAAATAACACTACATTTTCTGGAATATGGTTCTTATCGGCTCTATGTTTTAAACTTAAATAAAGTAAGTATTTACTTCTACTAAAATAATTTTTATTTTGTTAATTTAAATAAATATTAACATAATCTTTTCTAGCGTTAGCATTTTATTTATTTTTTTTATTTAATTTCCGTTTTTAAAAATTTTTAATTTGTGATTTGAAAATCACTTTTTGTTGGAGCTTTCACTAGAAATTGCCATATCCTGAATTTTCTATATACTTAAGGATTGTTGACTCAATAAAAAATATTTGAATTAAGTCCTATCAGTTTCTTTAAAACATATTTTTTTGTTAAATTTTGCTTTTATCACAAATGGATTAAATTTGCCAAAAAAAATACTAAAAGATTTTAGTTTTAAATCACGTCAAGTTGTCCAAAAAACAAATATCAGTTGACCATGCATATGCCCCAAAAGAGACCATTGTTAAAAAAGATAAAAATGGCGCAGATAATTTTATAATTAGAGATGAATTGTTGAATGCTAATCTATGTCATCTTAAGTCGGGTCAAATAAATTACAGCACAAATAAATTAATAAACGATTTTTAAAACAAGCTTTTACTTACATGTTTGTAAAAGAAGAAAATAAACTTTAAATTAAATTAAACCCATCAATTTATACATTACACCATTTTTAGGATATAAATGCTTGTCGAAAGATTTACCTGTGTAGATAAACAAAAATACAATAAATACAACTTGATCTTTACATAAGTAATTCTAAGAAAAAAATATGTTTTAAATCTCGCGACAAGTTTTTATATTAAATAAATTGTGTAATGTAATATATTAATAGGTTTGATTTAATTTAAAGTTGTTTTTTTTAGAACTTGCAAATAAAAGCTTGTTTTAAAAAATGTTTTTTACTATTAATTTATTTTTATTTTTTTGTTATCACTGGATATGCTTTTAAGTATGTTTATTTCATTTAGTGCTTAGTACAGTCTAGTCTTCAATAAAAAGATCTTCTAGTGATTTGACTCTACTTAAGGATACGTACAGCTGACCAGAAGCAAAGAGCTTTAAGCCTAAATAGACAACGGCAGGGTCTACAGTACTACCCTGCATTTTGTGTACTGTGCAAGCCCAGAATAATATAAAAAACATAGTCCACCATCTTTATGAGTCCGCCTTATTGGATTTAGAGGAACGTCATTTTAGTTTTCGTGTTTTCCTCAGTAAACCCTTTAATTTAATACTTACATCATGAGGGTGTATAAAAATAACTAGTTCTCCATATTTACTAAGAATGACATCACTTAGCTAAATATGCATTGTCATCCAAACTAAAGGCGTATGCAAAATTTCAGCTCAATCGGTTGTAGATAACTGCTTTAAAATTCAGTTGCAAGACTTGACCCGAACAAACATACATATATGGCAAGTTAAAAAAATAAAATATTGTAAAACCAGCGTTTTTATAAATCCAATTTGTCTAACCACAATTAACCAATCTCAATAATACTCACCCCTAACAGTTTGCAAAATTCTTTTATAGTAAAGAAGCTATACAAGTTTCTTTCTAAACTCTATGGCGTACAGAATATTAATTACCAGGCACTATTCACCAAATTTTTATAAATGTTTCTGGAAATTATTTATGTTCATACAATATTCTCTTCCAATATTCCCAATTTTAATTTAACGCTGAAAATGGACCTCCGAGTACGTTACACTAAATAATTTTTTTAAGATATAAAATATTAATTAAAAAAACTAAAAAATATGTATATTTAGAACACTTTAAAGAATTTATTCCTGTTGAAAATTTAAATTAAAGTTAATTTTTCAACAAGTTAGACAATTGTTAATTAACAAAATTGTTTTGAGCTTTCGTCTTCATTGTACAATAAAAAAAATGTTTTAATAATTAAATCCCTTTTATATACATACCTAACAAGATTAAGCCATAAAAGAAAATAATACTTTGTATACAATAATGTTATTATTTTGACAATATTACTCTGATTTTTTGTTTTTTTGTCAAAGATATAGAATTATTATTAACAAAGGATTTTTAAAACTTTTATGGCATTGTCTTGTTAAGTATGTATATTAAAAGGGCTTTACAAAGCAAAAAATTTACAAGACAATTATTTAAGCAATTTTTTTAAATTACAATTTTGTTTATTGACTATTGTCTAACTTGTTAAAAAAATAACTTTAAGTTAATTTTTTAACGAAAATAAATTCTTTAAATATACCATATTAAAAAAATCAAATAATATTTAATACCCTAAAAAAATTATTTAGTGTAACGTACTTGGTTTTGACGCTGAGCGCGCAACCAAAAATGTCCCGCGGAGGCCCATTTTCAGACTGTTAACTTAAAATTATAAATAATGGAGATAAAACTTCTGTAGATGGAACTTTTTATCGGTAATTTTCTCCCCTTCAAAGATCTTTTTCGCAAATTCCGCTATCCCTTATGGTTTTTCAGTTATCCTCAAAAATCGAAATGCCTTTTTATTTATTCGTTTTTTGTTAATAACAATTGCAATTATTATTGGCAGAAAAAATCCTCAAAACGCCTTTCTTAAATTTGCATTTCGCGTCGAATGAACTGTCGCTCAAATTTTTCCAAGCCTCCTAACTATTTTTCGCGGGAAACACACAGCCAATAAATTACGACTAGCAACATCAAAAAAGTAAGCCAACAATTTGTGGTATACAAACTGTGCCTGTATATTTCTTCACTCTTATGTTTTTAACTGCCTATCATCGTTATTTAATATTAGCCATCTCATTATTACGCAACGTATGTAGCATCGTATACTAATTAAAAAAAAATTAATATGTCAGGTACGCAAGTTTGGTTTCATTAACTTTCTAATAAGTAATTATTAGGAAAATGGACAAAAAACGCAAAATGCATATAGTAAGGGTATTTATTAAAACAGTAATTTCCTTATATAACTTTATTTAATTTCTAAATTAAATTATAAGGTATTAAGTTTTTTAAATGATGATTTAAATTAAACAAAATTTTACAGCGACAATATATTTTTTTTAGAGTTATGGACTATTCACTATTCAAATTAAAGGGGTATATAGGAAACAATTTCGCTAAAGCAATTTTATAATTAATTATGGTTTTTGGGTACCTTCATAAGAAAAAAATACAAAGTGCAATTAAATTAAGGCATACGTATTTAAGAACGGGGTTTTGTCATCATTTTAACAAAATCTTAATTATCTTGAAATCTAAGCACTTTTGAAGAAAATATGCAAAGATGTTTTTAGTTTTTCATCAAAATAGTGTTTTGTAATGTTGATTTTTTTTTATTGCAAAATAAAGCACCCTTCGTTCAAAAGGTTTTGAAGTTAGCTTTCTTTCTCGTAAAGCAATGTCTATACCTATCTTGCCCCAGAAAACAGCTAAAAAAATACTAATTTTATAGTAATTTTGTAGACTTTGATCGTTTCGTCATAATACCCTGTTCTAAAAATAATAGACGAATAAAACCTTATTTACGATTTACTTTATATTGCTGTCAAGAAATCCATTTTTTAACGTGTGACATGTTAGGATTAATTTCTTAGTTTTGCAAACTTCAGAAAGCAATTTATTAAAATATGTGTAAAATTGCTATGGGTAATTGCTAATAACATTATTAGAAATCTCTAAATAACATTTCAGTACTTATAACATGTCATTAATTTGTATCCAATTATTTTTATTCTTATAATATAAATATAGATAAAAACATTGAAATAAAAAATTAACAGTTATCGTATAATCAGATTCTAATAAATAAACTTTCCTTTTGTTTACTGGCAATAATTTATATGGCATAGAGGTCTACAAGATCAAATTTTATTCACATCAACTGTTACACGTCATTATACAAAGAAAACAAGTTCAGTTCCACTTTTTCTTTAAGAGAAAACATTACGTGTATATAGGGTAATTCAAATTCTACCCTTACCATTGGGGTCTAGGAAACTATAGGAGCTACGAAGATGGTTAAATTGGGGCAAAATTGCACATTAATGGTACTAAAAATATGCCTATTAAAAAGTTTTAAAATTGCGAGTATTTAGGGGGAGACACCTTCAGGCAGGGTAAAATAAATCAATTTTAATAATTTTCTTATAGTACAGTAAACGAAGGTGTGAACCTAAACATCAGGATGGGCCGTCACAATTTTTTTTTTAATTTGCAGATATTAATGTATACAATAACCTCTGAAAATATCATATATAAAAAAATGTCCGCAAGGGCCCGAAAATGGCCCTCAAGAGCCCGGAAATCCGTTCTTTCAACTAATTTGGTCGATATCTCCCGAAATATGACACTTACGCAATTCGTGTTTAGACGAAAATGAAGAGCAGTTTATTAACTGCAAAAATGATTTTTACCACTTTTGTCAAAAATTTGATAGTTTTTGTAATAATCGGCCATAAATGCACCGAGTATTTTTTGCACCTGCCCCGTATCTCGAAAGGTGCTTTTAAGCTACTTACACTTTCAAACGGACGGACTAATTTTTAAATAACTCACGTAAAAATGCATATTTTTGCATGATTTAAAGTTTACATAAAATGAGGAACGTGTAGCAATAATATCTTGTTACTGTTTCTTCTTTTTGTTTCTATAGAATATTAAAAACTCGAGCCAAAGTTAGTTATTTTTACCTGAAAAAGATTTATTTTTTTGGATTATGGAGCATTGAAAGGTGTTGAATACATTCCGTAAAATTCAATAAATATATTCCTGTATTTTTACAAACAACGTTTTTTTCTTAGGGCGGTTTTTTTTTAAATCCGGAGTTTTCGAAAATGCTTGGGTCTATCGGGAATTAATAAATATTCAAGCACCATAAACAATCTTTGATAAAATGATAAATGAATGATCTTGTAACTATGTAACCTTGGATAACAAAAATAAACCCTTACATTTTGCTCCAAAAAAGAAAACTGGAAAAATTTAAATATTGCCACGTTTTTCTCTATAGACATTTTCTCTGAAACAAAAATAAAAAGTAAGGTAATTTTTTTTCACAGATTGTTTGTAAATAAAAGAGCAGAAAGTATTGAAGCCAATGTGGGTGTACGCGCTGTAGAAGACGGCTGTTCGATACTATACATAAACGGTACGCGCACGGAATAAAATAATAAATAACTCAATTATTTAAAAAAAATTTAAAAGAAGAATTTTTTTGTCGTGCACTTATTAAGATACTTTATGTAAATATATATATTGATAAAAAGGTCAAAATGTGATCTTTAATACAATTTTAAAGCTCAAAAAATTTGAGCACGAAGAGAAAATAATCATCAAAATGTCGAGTTTTATGGGAAAGAATTTCTTGATTCCGGAAAACTAAAAAAATTTGGAAAAAATGTGCTTTCGAGAAGGGGACAATCTAAGCTTTTGAATGATGTGTATTGTTAGCCGATATGGTCCTTGAATATATATTAATTAACGATAAACCTGAGCATTTTTAAAAACTCTGGAAATCTAAAAGAACCGCCCTAAAAAACACGTTGTTTATAAAAAATACACAAAAAAATATTTATTGAGTCTTTTAAAATGTAACACCTTTCAAAGCCATTATTAAAAAGGTTTCGGTAAAATTACTTTTTATAAAAAAAATATGAACAGATTGATAGGAGGGTCAAAATATCGAGCAAAAACTAAGTTTGGCTCGAGTTTTTAATATTCTAAAAAAACAAAAAAAAAAAGGAAACAGTAACAAGATATTATTGCTAAAAGTTCCTTCTTTCATGTAAACTTTGATTCATGCAAAAAAATATGCATTTTTACGTGAGTTATTTTAAAAAATAGTCCGTCCATTTGGGAGTGTAAGTAGCTTAAAGCACCTTTCGAGATACGGGGCAGGTGCAAAAAATACTAGGCGCATTTATGGCTTGTTTATGTTTATTCAAAAACTATCAAATTTTTGACAATAGTGATAGGTATTATTTTTGCAGTTAATAAACTGCTCTTCGTTTTCGTCCAAACACGAATTGCGTAAGTGTCATATTTCCGGATAATTGACCAAATTAGTTAAAAAAACGGATTTCCGGGCTCTTGAGGGCCATTTTCAGGCCCTTGCGGACATTTTTTTATATATGATATTTTCAGAGGTTATTGTATACATTAATACCTGCAAATTAAAAAAATGTGACGGCCCAACCTGATCTTCAGGTTTGAGGTTTCTTCGGACTTCATTTACTGAACTATACGTAATTAAATAATTGATCATTTTGTAACTTTAACAAATTTTGTTAAATTGCAGTGTAAAAAGAACATGTTATTTTTTTATAAATGGAGGACTGTAGAATATTTCTTCATGCGCTGCTTCAAGGCATTGAAAACTGCTGCAGCTGTCAATTTTTTTTATTTATCTGAAATAAAAATTATTTTTTTGTTTGATTACTGATATGGTAAGGATGGGACAAAGAATTTATCTATTTCATTTTTCAACAGTTTTGACCCCAAAAAAATGGTCAGTAACTTTTTAAGTTACAGCACGAGCAGTTTTTTAAAAGACAGTTTCGAAATAATCACGTTTAAAGATTCGTTATGGTATAACTATTAGCTTTAGTGACTTACAGATCAATCGGCTATTCGAGGTCCATATAATAAACCTTCGGCTACCTCAAAAAGCTGATTATTTACCCAAAATTTATGGGACAGAACCATATACAAACCTATTGTAAAAGAAGCATTGCTCCGACTACCTGTTCAATGACGGTATGCGGATGCTGACGTTGACAATATCTCTATAAATATTCTATATCTACTTTTTCCTTTTAACAGTATATTTTTAACATACTATACATTTAAAATATATTAAAAATTATTTTTTGAAAATTCCAAAGGTGTCTTTCTCCATTACATGGATACACGAGAAGGACCGAAAATTTGGAAAAATGTTTTTATTTTTTTTCCGGCTCCCTAAAAACACACTAAGTCCGTGATACTTTAAAAACATTTTGATTAAAATTATTTTTTTATAATGGTAATTTGGAGTTGTAAGACAAATTTTAAAATAATATAATATATGTGGTGTCTTGTACAAAAAATACAATTTTTAAGGATAATTCAAAAATATAAAAAATAAAACATAAGAGTTCAACCTGCTATAAATTGCCTAATTTTAAATTTTCTAAAGTCACATTATTAAAATTTTAAAATTTTGGTAAACTATTCATTTTTTTTTAATTATTTATCCTTTTTTATTGTAACAAGCTTATTTTTTATTTGCTTCTTTATTTCTAACATTCTAAAAATCCCTTTAGGTTATAAGGGGAGTAATAAACATTTTAGGAATTATAAAATTTGTAAAAAAGGTGTAAAAGATTAGTATTTCTTAATTAAATTGAATTGGATGGGTGTTATAAACTTAACTTTTTTATACATTTAATAAATATATTTTACCCTATTTTTAGTGTCCACATAAAAATTCACGTTCCCCAGCCATCCGAAAGTAAAGTCGTCAAGCAGATCATTATAAAAGATCATGGAGGCGGCGGTCACGGAGGTGGCGGCGGATACGGAGGTGGAGGTGGATACGGAGGAGGAGGTGGATACGATGATCACCACGGTGGTGGTGGAGGAGGATTCGGGGGTGAGTAGAGTAGAAAAAAAATTAATTTTAAATTCAAACCCATACTGATATTTGCAATCCAAGGATTTTTGATATATGTACCTAATTTTTTTATTTAAGTTGTTATTGAAAAGCAGATTTTAATATTGTTAAAAAAGTGCATAAAACTTTTAAAACAGCAAAAATAAAGCTTCTTAAAATCTACCTGACATTTAAGAGACGTGCTTTAAATCTTATTTCTTACCACTTGTTTATTCGTTTTTTGTTTACTCTTTTTAAGGTGTATTTTTTTAAATATGCGATTTTAAAATTTTACCACCCATTAAAAAATATGAAAAATACAATATGTGGTTTAAATTATGTTATAATAATAAGCGGTGTATTTTTAATTAATGATTAAAATGGTAACACGAAAATGATTTAAACAAAATTCCAAGAATGAAAAATATTTTTTTACGTCTAAGAATATTTTCATGTGGTAGAAACAGAAGTAAAAATATTCCTTTATAAAAATCCTTCTTTTATTTTTTTTAGTCTAATATTTCATTGATTTTGGTAAATGAAAGTGAAAAAACATTTATTCTTACAAAACTACTAGTTGAACTGTAAATTTTGTACATGTATGAGTACAAAACAATCTTTAAAAAGACATGGAGTTATGTTTTTATTTTGTGATCTGTTATAATAAATTATGTTTATAAATATTTCCTATTTTTAATTACAAGAAATAAAATAAAGTATTCTTAACATAAAACCTAATTAAGATACCTATTATGCTTATTGGCTTTGCGATATTTCTTCTATTTTTCAATTTACACAGGATGTGTCTTTAGAAACCTAAATATTACATATTAACATATATCGAAAAATGTGTCCCTTTCCAAATGAGGTGTGTTTTATTCTCAGAGTTAATGTAATAATGGGAAAATAGAATTATTTTCATATTTTTAAACGTATTTTTGCAGTGTTTATTAGTTTTAATATGCTAACAATTATTGTTCATAAGGGTTATAACATTCTAAAATAATTTTATTTTCTATATGTTTTTAATAAAAATAACTTTTTTTCTCCTAAATTAAGCTGCATATAAAAAATTCTAAAAGTTATTTTTTATGTCAAGCATTAAATAACGATTTAAACAAAGATTTTCAAAATTAAGAATATCAATATAGTGCTTATATTTTTTAAAACAATATGAGACTAGGGAGTATGCGCACACTTAAACATGCCATCTAATAAACACTGTAAACGTTCAGAACTTATTAAAAAAAAGACATTTCATTTTAATTATCCGATAACTAAAAAAAACAAAGAAACCAAATAATAATAAAATTCAATACCTTGTATTTTGAAAAAAAGACTTTTTCTTCATAAAAACACTTAAGAAATTATCCCCTTAAAAATTTTAGATTACCAGGAAACGTTGTGAACCCTATTGTTAATAATGATTTGGTTATAGGTGGTTTTGGAGGAGGCTTTGATGACCACCACGGAGGAGGTGGTGGTGGATACGGAGGAGGATTTGGAGGAGGAATAGACGACCACCACGGAGGCGGTGGTGGATACGGAGGCGGAGGTGGATTTGGCGGCGGAGGTGGTTTTGGAGGCGGCTTCGATGACCACCACGGAGGTGGAGGAGGTGGATATGGAGGCGGTGGTGGATTTGGCGGAGGAGGTGGATTTGGAGGAGGATTCGATGATCATCATGGTGGCGGTGGAGGTGGAGGTGGCTACGGAGGAGGCGGTGGAGGTAAGATTAATAAAAATAAAATTAAATAGCATTATAGAAGAATTACAGAAAGGGACACTCTACTTACGTATCTTTAGCTAATTAATAATGTGTTTATTTTTACTTGTTTATACAAGATCTAAAAAAATCTATTGCATCCTTATAACTTCTGCATTAGTGGAACGAATAGTAAAATTTCTAGAACAAAAGCACATGACTTTATTTTTATTTATTTTTATTAATTTTAATTTTATTTGAAAGAAATAATATTTTTTACCTAGTATATTACTATCAGCTTCTCACTAATTTTACTTTTTACTATTTTGATGTAAGAATTGTACATCGACCACCATTAATTAAATCGATAATTAATATTAACAGTATCAATTAAAGCGAAAAACAAATGTAGAAACCAAAGTGATTTTTTAAACTCAAGCTTAATTTAATGATCTTTAAAAAGATGCTTTAAACAAAAATGTATATTGTTTTTTTTTAAAGCACTGGAACATTAATGACTTAATAAAAGATAATAATATTGTAGAACAGGATTCTCTTTAAATCAGTTTTAGTTTTTTTTTAACTATTATTTTTTAAGCTACCTAAATAAGACTAAACTGTTAGAAATATTTATCCTCGAATGTATTGAATATATTTTTAATTAGACTCAGATTTGGTTTGAAAATAAAATATCTACTTTTATTTAAGACATAGGTTTTGCTTATGTCAGTAATAAAATTATACATGCACATATAACTAACGTATATAATTTTAATTAAATTCCCAATTAAAAAAAAAAATATTATTACTATCAATAATAACCATCTTTTATTATTATAAAAAAATTAAAATTAGTTTTTCCCAAATGTTAAAATATTTAAAGTCTTAATATGGCGATTGCACACTGTATAAGTTAATTATAATTGTACAAAATACATTGTTGGTCATACCCAAATATAATTCTTCAAATTTTCTTGTCTTCTTTTTTACGCTATATTTTTGCAAATATTAAAATAATGAATCAAAAAAGAGGTGCAATATAAAAAAATATGATAAAAAAACTCTAGGGATAGCTGCATCATGGTTGCAAAAAAAATATAACTAGAAAAAATCTACTAATTTCTTCCCGTTTAGTATACCAAATTAAATATTTAATATATTAAGAATTTTATAACTTATAAAGGGTATATACGATACGTTTAGATATACTAGGGAAAGTTGACTTAAATAGCGGACTGCTGCTATTTAGCGAGTAAGATAAAAATTCAGCATGTGTGACAGTTAGGTCAAATGGTACCGGTCATTAGCCAGTGGATCATACTATTGGATAGAAACAAAAACAAAAAAGCATATAGTACTCCAATGCTGTATTATGAAATTAAACTCCTTAAAAATTAATATGTAAGGGCCGCATGTTCTATGCTGTGAGCGCAAATAATTTAACTGATTATATTCCAATGTAATCCCTCATTAAAAAAAAGAATTTGATACGATTAAAAAAATGTTAATGCTTATAAATCCAACTTAATCCTAAAAATATGATTTAAAAGTATTCGAAACGATTACAAAGTATTTGGGAGGATTAAAAATTATTGTTTTGGGATTACAAAGGATTTGAGATGGTTAAATATCACAAATACCGGTTGACTTATTTTATATCATAAAAAGTTAACGAATATTATTTTAGAATTACACAGTGATTGAAAAATTTAAATTTTTTTATTACTATCAAATCAGGTCATACTCTGATCATATTTACAATTTTCTCCAGCATTAAAAATGATTTCAAATGATTAATCGTTAAATTTTGAAAATGATTTACGGTATCTACCATGATTTATAAGTATTAAGACGTTAATCATTTTTAATCCTGTCAAATTATTTTTTCTAATTAGGGATCGCCTTAGTACCATTAGTAAAAAAAGTAATGTAACACAATTAAAAATTGCGTTTTTTTTGGTTATATATCAGAAAACGATTGTACCCAAGAATCAAACAAGTTGAACTTACGCAACATTTTTACAGGTGGCCACGGACACGGTGGTGTTTCAAATACGATTATCATTAAAGGAGGCGGTGGTGGAGGCCATGGAGGTGGCCATGGAGGTGGCCACGGAGGTGGATATGGAGGTGGTCACGGAGGTGGAGGCAGTGTTCATGGAGGTGGCATAATAAAAATTGTAAAGTTGCATGGAGGAGATCCGCTACCTAGTGGGGGAGGTAAGAAAATTTAATGTATAATGTAAAATAAAAAAAGTGAAAAAGGACATAAGGAAATATAAATATCATTGCACCTATAAGTAAATTTTACAAGACAATTTAAAAGATAATTATTATCTAAATTTCGTTCCAAATTGAGGTAACTTATTATGTTAATATAGCCAATCCACGTTTGTCAAATCGTTCTGTGTCTGCTATCCTCTATGCTTCATTAACAAAAATAAGTGTAAAATTATTTTATTTGTATACTATAAATAAATTTATAATCTTTTAAATAAAAATTATTTTACACTTATGATAGCACTCCCCTGATCAGATATGAGCGGTATTCGAAATGTAGGGTTTAATTACAAATGCGAGGCTTACGGATTTCTGACCACTTCAAAAAGTGTGCAGGTTAATGAATTGTTAAGAATTAGTTAGGATTTCGTAAAATAGTGATTATTTTGTCATGTGTCCACTTGTCCTTTAATAACACCTACACCTCGATTTTTTAGTTAATTCTGAGAAATGGATGAATTTAGCATAAAACGACAAACGAAAAACTCAAAACCGAAAATAAAAAATAAATTGTTTTAAAAAATCTTCTTGACAGTAAACTATTAGAATAAAAAAATATTTTTTGTGTCTATAGACATATATAAATAATATACTCTATAGTGCAGTTAAAAAGTTATCTAGATAAGAATAGAGTTTAAACTTAATCACTGCTAGGAGTTCTTGCACAAACTTAACACATGATAAAATAACCGCTTTTTTAAATTAATAATAAGAAATAAAAGTTATTTTTAAAACCCTTGGTAAATCAACTAAAAAGAAACTTTACAACACCAGAAGTTAATTTGTGTTATGGGATACACAGCTAATTAATAATTTCAATTACTGTAATTATTATATTTTTACATAATTCTTTTATTAAGGAGGTGGTTATGGAGGCGGAGGCGGATACGGCGGTGGCGGAGGAGGTGGCTTTGGAGGTGGCCATGACGACCACCACGGAGGTGGTGGAGGAGGATTCGGAGGAGGTGGAGGATACGGAGGAGGCGGTGGTTTCGGAGGAGGTCATGATGACCACCATGGAGGTGGTGGATATGGAGGAGGTGGCGGATTCGGAGGAGGTGGTATGTAATAAATTACATTACATTACATTAAACTTCATGTTTGATGGGTTCTTTACATTAATCATTTTCCATCTTTTATAATTATTCTTATTTATAGATCTCATTAATAGTATTGATGACTGATGATAGTGCACTTTACTTTATTATTAATGTTTTTAAGTCATAACTAAGGCCGATTTGGAAAAAAGCGCACAGTAATGCTGATATATCTATTACAACCTTTATTTAATATTGAATTACGACTTCAAAATCTTGTCCAGTTTAATACTCCAAAGACAGATGTATATGCCTATTTTCTTTTTACATATGTTCCATCCATGACCACAGCAGTTTTCAAAAAGTTTTTTCTCTCTTCCATGCTGTACACTTTTTATTTATTCTTTACTAGGTCCTACATGGAGTCATTTATTCTATCCATAGATATAAAAGGCTTAAATCTCGTATTTAAATTAGCTTTATAAGAAATATTGCTAAATATGCATTAAATAAACCTTATCTATTTCTATTTTTTTTATTAAAACACAAAATAAAATATATGTGAATTAAATTGAAAATATATATCAATAACATCAAAGTCACAAAATAAGTCCTTACTTAATCCACTTCGTATGTTCAAGTTTTCGGAAGCAAGAATTATATAATTCCTAATATGTTGGCTATATACTTATGTTTTTTCAGGAGGACACCACGGAGGTGGTGGTGGAGGATACGGCGGTGGAGGTGGCTTTGGAGGAGGCGGTGGATTCGACGATCATCATGGTGGCGGAGGAGGATATGGAGGCGGCGGAGGATTTGGTGGAGGTAAGCTTAACCACTAAATAAAATCCCAAGCTAAAAGTCAACATTATATTAGTCATTTTTTTTCTGTCATTTATAATAAGATATATCATTTTTTTGTCGCCTCTTTTTAACGATTAAGTATGTTATGATCGGTTGCACCAACATATTCTGCGACACTTAGGTTGTTCTTAAGCATTAACTGCCCTTAAGATTCAAATGTATTTTGCATCAGCTAAAATTCGTCCTTAAAGGTCCTTTAACTTTAGCATTTTATGTATTTAATGATTCATTAATTAATTAGACGTTAAAAGATTTGATATTTGACAAATATTTTGTGTATTTATTTTTCGTTTGTAGTTTCAAATAAATAATTTGGTAAAACTTAGAAAAAAACAAAGTTTTTTAACACTAGTTGTTTGGATTTAAATATAATAAAACCAATATTAAATAGATTTTCAAGAAGAATTTAGGAACAGTTAATTTTAATTACCTACTTATGGTATTTTTCAGGTTTATTTAATCTTTTTTTTCTTTTGGACATTGCTCTGTTATTTTTAGAAGAAACCGTTTTGAAAAGATGAAAATCTAACGTTTTTAAAAGGTTCAGAATAATGAAGCTAACAGTGCTCAGCTTACTTGAGCAAATCAAAAATAAGCTTGAGTTTTAACACGACAAGATTGTATTAGCCTTTAAATTTTGAATATTTACTTGTAAATTAGGAATATTTAAATTTGTTCACATAAATTATTAATTATTTTTTGTTTTCAAGTTTGTGTCTATATCTCATTATTATTGACAATAATTGTTTCCTTTCTATAGCTGTAAAGTAAGGCGCCCTTTACCTTTTTTTTTCATCACAACCAAAAAATCACCAACTTTGTATTTTGGTGTCCGTAAAATAAAAAAAAGTTTTTAAAAGTTTTAACATGATACCTTGACGTGACAATTGTTTAAGAAAAATATTAAAGATTTAATATTTATAAAGATTTGTGTTAAATTACTACTATCATTAAATTATACACAAAGTAGAGAAAAGAGATGTAATATCAATCTATTCTGTTAATTTGCATTGTAAAGGGCAATAATTAAAAAAACAAATAGAAGCTTCTTAGTTAAGATCTACTTAAGATACTTTTGGTGAAACCAGTAATTAGTAAATCTGATAATAATGGCAAATGGGTTTTACGTGAAAAGCTAATTAAATGTGAAATTTGGTTAATAGATTGATACTTAATTTAAATAGTTACCACTTCAACAACGGTGATGTCTCTGAATTTAGCAAAAAATGTCTGTTACAGGTGGAGGTTTCGGAGGAGGCCATGATGATCACCACGGAGGTGGAGGAGGTGGATTTGGAGGCGGCGGTGGATACGGAGGAGGCGGTGGATACGGAGGTAAGAAGTTCTCAAATATATACTATGCCTTGTATGTACAAGAAGGAAATAATTAATCAAATGCAAAAAATTAATTGATTAAAAATATTTTGTATCCCGTTATTTTAGTTGTAGTAGAGTGTGGCGCGGTATGACGAAAACGGGGAGAGGAGGTCAGAAATGGTGAAATTTAGCGTGACGTAGTTTTTAAACGTCCCTAACAGTATTTTTAACCACCATACGGTAGATACGTCAAAAATAACCGTAGAATTATCCTTTTGAGGAGTTGCGTGCATTTTTAATAATATGTAATAATTATTGTATTTAAAAATGTTTTGCCGTATCACTCACTTATTTTTATTTAAATATTATTATAATAATATGTTTATACATACCAAAATTTTATAGTTTTTTTTTTAATGTGACATGCACCTCGATAATTCGCTGATCTTTTTTGCATTAATAATTACTAATTATAAAAAAATATTTTCCTTAAAAACAGAGTTTACAAAAATCTACAATCTTGTCTTTTTTTCCTGAAAATTCAGTTTTAAAAAAGTTTATTAAAAACTTTTTTAAAAAACTCTACAAAAATTAGATGCTGGCTTTTAGGAATCCTGGGTATTACTTTTTAAGTATAAGAACACTGCCGTGGTTGAACCAGATTTAGTACAGTTTAAAAAACATATTTACAAAAGAATGCTTCTAACATGTATCTGCACCTACTTATAATATGGATGTAAACTATTTTGTTGTATTTTCTTTTTAGGAGGAGGAGGCTTTGACGATCACCACGGAGGTGGTGGAGGTGGATATGGCGGCGGAGGCGGATATGGTGGTGGATTTGGAGGTGGCGATCACCATGGAGGAGGAGGAGGTGGAGGATACGGAGGAGGCGGCGGACACGGAGGAGGCGGCGGATATGGCGGAGGTGGTGGTGGCAGCCACGGAGGTGGTTGGGACAGGAAATAAATCATCTGAGATTTTTTTTATTCAATACTTTACATTTTCAAGCCAGTATTTTTCTGCAGTTGAAATTATTTAAAGACACCACCATATATTTGACCTGAAATCTTCAAATTGCTCAAAATATTTTATGTCCCAGCTCTAGCTTGCAGATACACTATAAAAGCTACTTGAGACAAGTTAATAATATTACAGTTAATAGTTAAATTTAGGAACCCCTTTTTGTATTATTGGCCAAGTTGGTTATCATAGTATTAAAAAATTGTTATGAAAATAAATCTTCGAAAGATAAAAATGCTGATACAACATTGTTATTTAAGACTAGATACATCTAGCACTATGCAGAAATAGTGTAAATTTAAATTTCTTGATAAAAACGTTACACTTCCAAAACTAGCCTAAAATTGTCCTTTAGAATTTACACCTTTGGTAGCTGCTTTTAATTGTTTTTTAAACTACTCTTAATTTTTTAATTTTAAAGAAAGCCACAGTACAATATTAAAGCAATAAAGAGAAAAATATTTAAAAGACCAGAAGATTCTTTTTCTTTTATCTGAAAGTGCGGGATATATTTTTTTTGTAATATTATCAATGTTGTAAAAGTATTTGACTTAAGCTCTTTTAACTTTAATACCTCCTTTTTTTTTCTTTTAAATCAGCTTAAATATATTATAAGAAATATCAGTGCACCATTTTACTGTAAAACTATAATAGCATCAGCAGCAATATGTTAAAAGGCCCCTGTTGTTATAGTCCTTAGATATATTTTTTAATATTATTAATAATATTTAACCGTTTTAAATGAAAAAGTTGAAATGGTGCAACTGGCCTTTTTCACCCATACTATAATAACACCATAGTTTATTTTATGTTTCATTTGCATTTCCTTTTTTCTTTCATACTTTAAAATTTCTATTCTTTGTTTCTGAATATCTTTGCTTATTCTTAACTCTATTTTTTGATCGTTTTTGAATATGTTTATCAGTTTAATTTGCCTTAAAGTACGTAACCGAGCGATTTCTTAAACTTTCGTGTTCTATTGTTTGTTTTATATATCAAAGGGTAAAAAAATAACGTTGTGTAAACTATTTTATATAGTCTTCTGTTTATTAGACAACATTTTCACCTCTTTTTTGCGATTATTTAAATATTTTGTAAATACCTTGTATGTATGTATGTGTTGCTACTGTATATTTGTAAATATTATTTTTAAGGTTGTTATGTATTATAATAAGACAAATACAATATTTTTTTATTAAATCGCATTTTTTTATCGTAATAAAAGTGAAGTTAAAAAAACTCGTGATTTTTTTTCTAATCATTTTTTTTTAATATTCTTATTGCAAGATCCTACTCCTTATTTAACAAGTTTGCAGAAAATTACCCAGGCTTTTTAGTTTTTGCCCCGAGCTTTTTAAGTTCACTGCATTTAAATAGTTATCTGAAGTTTGTACTGTTGTTAATTTAATTTTTTGTCTACCAATTTTGGGATTTTTTAGTATTTTTAAATTTTATGAAATTATTAATTTAGAAGTTCCAAACAATAAAAATTTTAAAAAACATATTTATCCTTTTTTTATTATTTCTTAATTTAAAAAAGCAAAACTAACCTTTTTAATGTCACGTTGCTAAAATGTAAATTTACTTTAAAAGCATAAAAACTTACGTAAATATATGAATATTTCATAACTGTGTATAAAAAGTTTTAAAAATGCGTTATTAATAACTAAATAACGAGAACCCAAATACCCTTCAAACTATTTGTTCTACTAGTCGGTCAAAATTTTCCACTTCTTTTTGCCCTCACTAAAATCCTGTTCCCAAGTTTAAACAATCTTTTTATTATTTCAAATGAAGTTAAAGAAAGAATTATTTGCACTATTTAAAATCATGGTTTTTAAAAGAAGATTTTCTTTGGTTACCCACTCCCAAGCTATCTAGACATTAAATCCCAATTTTTGGAGACCAAGGACCAGTTATAGCCAATATTTCCTTTTAAATAGTAAATTTTACCATGCGCTGACCATTTATTAATAGATTTTACAGGATGACTGCTATTTATTGACAAAAAAATAGACTTAAAAAGTGCCAAAAATAGCAATTTTTGTTTAAAAAAATAAGAGTTTTGGAACATTCGTCCTTAGTATGTTAAATTAAAGTTTTCGGAAGGTTATTTATCGCTTATATATCGATTATTTGTATACTGAGTATAATTGTTTTAAAATGGCTATTTTTTGCACTTTCTGGGTCTATTTTCTAGTCAATAAATCGCAATCATCTTGTAAAAGAATTAGCCAATAATAATAAATTTTTACCAATAGTCAATATTCCTTAATTTTTTAATGGGCTGACAGTTTAATAGTACTATGGTGATCTTATTTAAATGTGGTGTCATTTAAGCACAAAACTGCATTTTTGTTAACCGTGGCAACAAAGTAAAAAAAAAGCATTAGTAAAAATAGAAGTTTGGCTCCTCTTGTTTATTTGTTTTTTTTTTGCCTCCTGTTCTAAATATTAAAAAAGTTTAATTACCATACATGTATTTACGTAAAATAATTCAAGATAAATTAATTAGACTGTTATTGACTATCACACTAAATAAGAAAAACATTCGTAAGAGCAAGTTTATGATTGATCATGGTTTTTGGGTGCCTAAATATGAAAAAAGTACTATATAATTTAGGCCTGCATTGTTAAGAACAGGCTCAATTTGTTATTATTTTAAAAAATTTAAATAATCTTGAAATTGACGCATTTTTAGCAAAATCGTGTACAAAGCTTTTCTTATAGAGCGAAACCCTCTAAAGGTAAAACAACTCTTTTTGCTGCAAAGTAATACATTTTTTTATATCAAAAAAAATTAACGCCTTTTCTTACTAGCTAGCTAGATTGCTTGTAAATGTTCAAAAGGCGTTTAAGCAAATTGTGAGTGCAGAAAATTTGGTACCAAATATTACAGTTTTTTGTAAAGAGTGCGTAAGAGTAAATTGTGAAAATGCGAGAATCTTAAAATATCTGAGAAGGACATAAAGGAAATTAAAGGCCACTGAATAAATATTGCCCTTAATGGCAAATTTTTTTAAATAATTTTAATAAACGTTTGTTATCATTTTCATTAAACATTACACTTTTTATACAACATATTATTATTTTATTTTAACCACAATGATTATTTTGGGATAAAAAAAATTAATAGATTTAATAAAAAACTTAAAATTGTTATGTTATTATATTAAGCTATGTTTTATTATTAATTAAAGTACCCTTTTAAAGCATTTTTTTTATAAAGAATTAAAATAATCTGAAATATAAAAAAAATCGAAAAATTATAAATAAATTGAAATATATATATATAATATTATATATATAAATTTATATATATTATATATTATATATATATATATATATATTATATATATATATATATATATATATATATATATATATATATATATATATATATATATAATAAAATTTTAAAATATATAATTTTATTTATTTTATAATTTTTTTATATAAAGTTGGCAAAAGCCTTATCAGTGTTTATAGATCTAAAATTAATATGGCAGTGGTTATTATAGTTATTACGTTTTTTTGTGTGTTACATAAAATAATTTTACAAATTTAAATTAAAAATTTTATGTTTTTTGGCTTCCCCTAGAAGGAATCCGTCTATTAACATAAAATAACGCTAAAACATTATATACAAAATTAAAATTAAACAAATTAAATATTTATTTATACTAACTTTGCAGTTTTATTGAACAATAGAATCAAAAATTTTTTTATTGAATTAGAAAACAGTTTTATAAAATATAAAATAATATTTGTTGTTTTTATTTAGCTACCATGATTAAACATGAAAGGGGTTTAATTTTTTAGGAAAAGTTATAATATTATTTAATGTAAGGAGGTGAGAAAAATACTTGAACTGAAATTAATTAATAAGGTTGTATTAATATTGGTAAGGTTTTTTATATTGTTTTTCATTTAATAGTTTTAATTTTTTTTTAATGTTTTTTAAAATTTTTTTTTTTTTGCATTTTATGGCTGTTTTTAACATTTTTGAAAATTGTGTTGTTTGCAATATAGAACTAGACAGCGTTACATGGAATTGGTAAATTATGAGTTTTTTGGTTTAGGTTTTATTATTAGTGTGTTAAGAACTTTTTTTAAATATTGGCTTTTAGACAACGGAAATTTTATTTTTTTTGGGTTTTGAAAACTCACAGTCCCTAACATATTAGGGATAGATGTTTGATTGAGTTTTTATCTATTGTATTTTGGTTGAGGTTATTTGATTTTTGTAGTCTGTTATTAAAGATGACATTTATTAATTTTCTTGGGTAGCTATTTTTGACGAAAATATCTTTGGCTTTGTTAATAGCCTTAGTTTGGTATTCCAAGTTGCTCAGTTTTATAGCTCCGTCGGCAAGGCCGACAATCACAATTTTTTTGCGATATTGGATGTTGTGAAAAGTAATTAATATATCGTCCAGACCAGGTTTTTTTTTGTATACCATTCTCTTTTAATATTATTGTTTTTGTTGTGTAACGTCATATCTAGAAAGTTTATTTTACTGTCGTTTTCTAACTCTATGGTGAATTTAAGTTTTTCGTGAAAAGCGTTAAAACAGTTAAGAATATAGTCACATTTATGCATGGGAACTGCTGTGAGGCAATCATCCACATATCTAAAAAAGAAAGGAAGCTGAAAATTCAGTTTCGCAATTACTTTTTCTTCGAGGTCCTCCAATACCATCTGAGCTATGGCACTAGATATAGAGGAGCCCATTGCACATCCTTCTACTTGTTTATAAAAGTTATTTTTGTACATAACATATGTTGATTTTAAAGTTAATTCAATAGCTTTTAAAAATTCATCCATTGGTATGTCTGTATAAGTTTCAATTTCCTTCCACTTCGTCCTAACTATCTCAAGAGCAAGCTCAACTGGTATGTTTGTATACAGTGAAACCACATCGAGAGAGGTTTCACTTATAGATATTAATTTTTAGTAATGTAAAGGTGATAATCAAGTAAAAGTAGTAAAATGCGTAGGTACTTGCAAAAATGTTAATTTTTTTTTAATATTTCATAAATTAAAATTTCCTTTAGTAAGTTCGGAATCAGGTTTAGAAGTAAATTTGGAGCAAGTTTTTTATTTATTATTTCACGTTAAAAGGCTCTTGTTTGATTTTATGTTTTTGCATTTTTGAGACGCCCTGTATGATAAAAATCAATTTTCTCATTGCAGTTCATTTTTTTTCGACAATCAGAATTTTTTTTTTCAAGAATGACTTTTTTTCGTATCTTCAATTTTGGTCCATTTTTGCCCTCTTTTAATCCGCATCCATGAAATAATTTTAAATTTTATTTTAATATATATATATATATATATATATATATATATATATATATATATATATATATATATATATATATATATATATATATATATATATATATATATATATATATATATATATATATATATATATATATATATATATATATATATATATATATATATATATATATAATCAAAGAAAAGAAAAAAACCATCTTTAAAATATTTTTAAATTGGTTTTTTGCATTTATTTTACAACAAAAAGGTGTTATTCTTTATTTCATTATTTGGATATAAAATTAAAAACCCCACAAAAAAGATTTCTATATATTTTTGCTAAAAGTGCATAGATTTTGACATAATTTGCAAGTTTTTAAATAATAACAAATTGCCAACTTTCTCAAAAACGTAAACCTTAATTTAATAGCACTTTGTATTTTTTATTTTTCATATCTAGACATCCAAAATCATAATCAATCATAAACGTGCTCTTATAAATTCCTTATTTTTCGTTATAGTCAATAGCCTTAAAAACAAGAGTAAGGAAAAACTGCTTAAAATACTATAACCACTATATTGATTTATTTATATTAACGATTTACTTTTAGAGCATAAAGGCATACTCAATAAACTTAATTTTTTTTACACTGTCAAGAATATAAGGTCTAATGACGTGCAGGCCTGGGACCTGCCAGATGGTGGTTAGTTCTAGTTTATTTTAAAAATGTTATTAAAAATGACTAATTTCATTTAAAATATTTAAATTGACAGCACTTTTCGGTATAATATAATATAAAAAATCAGTATTTTAGTCCTATTAAAAAAAAACATTTAACCACATTTCAAAAAAAGCTTGTCGTGAATCAGCCTGTATGTTTCTCTACGTTTTACGCAAATTAGCCTAATAAATTTACCAATGTTAAGGCTTTCCTGTTACAGATTAAACAAAAACAACCTTAGTTTAACATATTCCAGTTAACGTATAATTTATTACAAAATGATATATCATTTTGTTTTACAATTTGCGGTTCTATCCACTCTTATTGTGGGTTGGAAAATTTTCTTTAATAAAAGTAATAGCCCGCGACTGATGAACACTTTCTTTCTCCGGAAATATAGTTTTGCTATTTTTATATGAACAATTATATACTTGGTGTAACATGTTAAGTAGCGTAATTTAGATTTATTTAAATTTACTTTTTACATGCAAAAAGAGCTATTAAATAGGTCTAAAGTCTAGACTCTTTAAAAGTAAAGAATAGTTTTAATTAGAATTGTGATTTCTTTTGCTAAAAGTTATTTTGTTAATACAGCGCCTTCCAAAAAGACATCATTTTGTTGTAATTTTTTAAATAAATTTAAGCTTTGCATTTCTTTGTGCTTTTGGGGAAAATTAAAATAAAACTTTCTTTCAATGCAATTTTTTTCCAATTAAAAACAACTTTAAAAATTAATTTTAAGTAACCCATATTACCGTATTTCTAAGTAAAATATTTACCTGTCTACCTGATTTACTGCTTCTTCTTCTTCTTCCCTGGTAACTGTTCTTATTCACTACCGCAGGCAGCGCAGCCTCTTGGGCTTTTTGTGTCTAATTTCCCATTATCTATTATACTAATCCTCCCAGTAGTCTTGTTTCTTTTACTAGTCTGTAGAACCTCGAGACTGGTTGGTTGATATATTCCTGTAAGCTCATTTTCGGTTGCCCAAATAATGTCTGTCCTTTGTGATTCAATGCCTCACATTCGCGCAGTATATGATAGGCTGTTTCTTCCCCCTCGTCGCACACTCTACAAGTTGATTTCCCATTGTATAAGCCTATCTTCTGTAGGTGTTCTCTTAGGTTATCGTGCCCCGTTAGCAACTCAACTGTTATGCGAAGTATTTTCCTACTTTGTCTGAATAGTTGTTCTTCCTTCGTTCTTTTGGATGGGTCCTTATGAAGCGTTTTCCATATCTTATTCTATTGAGGTTCCATCAGTATTCCTCGTGTTTGTTTTAGATTCATTTCATGGGTTGCCCTTGTGCTGTGGTTTTGGTCACTCCAAGAGCAGGTTCTGGTCCAAAGTATGGTATAGATGATCCATTTCTCGCTAGCTCATCCGCTCTTTCATTGCCTTCTATTCCCGAATGTCCTGGTACCAACAAAAGAGTTACCCTGTTGCGTTCTCCCAGGACGTCCAGTTCTTTTGGGCATTCCCATGTCAGCCTAGGCGTTACCTTGGAGTTTACTAGGCTTTAGTGACCCCTTTGGGGCTTTGTTTTCCCTTGTTATTTCCAAATCGCTTTTTTTAAAATAAGCCCTTGTTTTTTCTTTAACTGCACAAATATTTTCCGTTTAAAATTTACTACCCCCTTTTTTTAAAAATGGAAAATGGATCTTGCACGCATAAAGTAAACAATTTTCCGACCATAAATAATTTAAAAAATATTTATTTATAATATAAAAAGAGAGAAGGGAAAGAATAAACAGGGCAACATCGGATGGGGAATCATACAAGAAGGCCCTTACTGAATATAACAAACATTCTTCTCGTAAGAGAGATTCATGGAAAATGCACTGTAGGAAATCGAAGGAATCATGAGGGCGCGACCTCCAAGTTCTTTCAAAAGAACCTTAATCACAAATATTTACTCTAAAGAAACCCACAGGGGATCACACAAGAACGGCAAATGAGACCATGAGAGAACTACTCAGGGTACACTCTACGGGATGCAAAATATCCAACATGTCACTGGAAGACTGCAAAAGCCCAGCCCAGGGAGGACTGGCAGGTAGCAAAATCAGTGATAAACGTAGAAAAAATTAAATGGGCGATAAACTCATTCGAGCCGTATAAATCGCCAGGAACAGATGGCATTTATCCAGTAATGCTCCAGAAAGGACTCTTACTACATAGACGTTCATTTTAAGAACACCAGCTTTGGGCTTATACCAACAACCTGGAGACTAATCAGGTAGATTCATCCCCAAACCTGGGAAACCAGACAGGATGGGACAAAATCTTTAAGACCAAAAGTCTGAGTCGTTCGTGCTTAAGACCCTAGAGAAGTTGCTGGAAGGTACATCAGGGGCACTTACGAACAGACCTTACACAAGGACATACATGCATACACACAGGTTATCCACAGAAACAGCAAATGAACTTGGGTAAAGGCCAAATGCTCTCAAATACAAGGAGGCTAATGTGTCCTTTCAGATGTAGAAGAAGCGTTTGACAAAGTCCCTTATATCACTCAAACGCAGAAGGATCGACAAAAAGCCGGTGGATAGACGATTTAGAGCAGATCAGTTATACTTCAATACTTGAAGAAACCTTGTAGCTCGGGTTGACGAGGATCCCGAAGGGGAGTTCTTCCCACGCTATGGAACCTTGTCATGGACGACTTACTTTATCCAACTGGAAGGGCACCAAACATTGGAATGCACGATCTCGTCATTATGGCCCAGGAAAATTTATCAACATGTTAGGAATAAAATGAAAGGCCCTAAACGGTCACCAGATGGACGAGAAAGGAGGACTAAACAAAATCCCTCCAAATCAGCCATAGTTGTTCACGAAAAGGAGAAATCTGAGGCGGACCCGAACCTACGAGGTAAAGCAACAAGATTGTGGGAGGGTAAAAATCTGGGTGTCATCCTAGACTTAAACTTACCTGGAACCAACATCTTCAGAAAACAAGAAAGAAAGCGAAGATGACTCTTATGTTAACGACGCTTCATGGGAAAACATGGGGCCTTAAACCAAACGTGGTTTATTGGTTATACACCATGTTGTAAGGCCTATGATAACATACGCATCACTGGTATGGTGGACAAAAATGCGACAAAGAACTGCTGTTACAGAACTGGCCAAGGTACAGAGACTTGCTTACTTAGCTATAACAGGAGCAATTAAAACAACCCCAACAGCAGCCATGAAATGTCTCTTAGACCTTCCACCACTCAGCCTCTTAGTGATGGGAGAGGCAAGAATGAGCTACTTCCGACTGCAACAAAAACCAATTGGTGTCTGAGCTAGTTTGGGATACAACAACATAAAAAGTCAGGTTGGCGGCAACATCCTGGACGAAAGAACAGACCAGATGATTCCCCAATACTCATTCAACAAAAACTACAAGGTAAAAATTCCAGATCGAAGTGAGTGAAAGCAACCCGGCACGGTTGGAGACATCATCTGGTATACGGATGGTTCGAAAACCGAGCAGGGAGCGGGCGTGTACAGTGAAATGAGGAATTCACAATTCTCCATTCCACTAGGAACACACAGTTCTGTATTTTAAACAGAAATATATGCTTTACTGCACTGTGCAAGAGAAAATAACACGAGGGCTTACAAAAATTAGCGGATCTGCATAATAACAGATAGCCAAGCGTCACTAGGGGACTAGTAAACCCCAAGGTGACGTCCAAGCTGACATGGGAATGCCAAAAAGAACTGGAGGTCCTGGGAGAACGCAACAGAGTAACTCTTCTATAGGAACCAGGACATTCGGGAATAGAAGGCAACGAAAAAGCGGATGAGCCAGCAAGACATGGATCATCCACACCATACTTTGGACCAGAACCTGCCCTTGGAGTGACCAAAACCACAGCACGGGGGCAAACAAGGGAAAGAATCCAAAACAAACCCAAGGAATACTGGGAGAACCTCGGTAGAATAAGACATGGAAAGGGCTTCATAAGGGGCCCATCCAAAAGAACGAAGGAAGATTTACTCAGACAAAGTAGGAAAAGACTTTGCATAACAGTAGGGTTGCTAACAGGACACGATAACCTAAGAGGACACCTACCCAAGATAGGCTCATACAATGGGGACCCAAATTGCAGAATGTGCGACGATGGGGAAGAAACAGCCACCAAAGACAATTGTAGTTATTAACTAAAATTGTCTTTGCAACCACATACTGTGTGAATGTGAAGCGTTAAATCACAAAAGACAGGCATTATTTGGGCAACCGAAAATGAGCCCACAGGAATATATCAACCAACCAGTCTCGGGGTTATACAGACTTGTAGAAGGAACAAGACTAATGGGAGGATTGGTATAAAAGACCATGGGATATTAGGCACAAAAAACCCAGGAGGCTGCGCTGCCTCCGGTAGTGAAAGACGGCTCCCAGGAAGAAGAAGAAGAAGAGAAGTAATATTTTACAAAAATATCAGGATAATCGTAGTAAGCAAATGATTAAATTGATTTCTTAAAGATAGACCAAGTTTATTGATTTGTTTAACCCAGAAATGCCCAAAATAATTGCAGCCCATTTTTTTCAATGTCTTAATAATTACTTTAAGAAAAAAAGCAAATAAGGCATTGTTATGATGTTGTTAAAAAAATTATTTAAAAAATGTGTTTTTAAATCCATCCTACATATAGGACAATGGGCATATAATATACGATGCATTCCAAAAGTATCTATTTATGTAATAGATAGACACCGCCAGCATTTGAGCAAAAAGAAACAATACTATTATTGTTTTATTTTATAAATACTAAATATAATATTGCTAGCTGTAATTTTTATATATATATTACTACCAGGATTGCGATTTTCACGCATAGTCCCTGTCCCAAACATATTTTTTTATTTAAATTTTCCAACAGAGAAACAGAAAAAAAAGGTTAAAAAATCTTAAATCGTTTTACCTTGATCCAAAAACATAAGCATACTCCATAATTACACCGTTCCAACTCTAAAATCTTTATAAGTTTGACTAATTTACTGGAAGCTCCTTGGTAAGGCTCAAATCAAAGTCCCACCTGGTGGGCCTGGTGCCAACCCATAATTTGAAGCCATAACGTATTGGTTTACCGTGTATATATTGTTTACAACCATGTCGTCCAGTGTATGGAACCATGGCTTCATCTATACCAGGGCTGTCCAACATATGGCCCGCGGGCGATGCGGCCCGCGTCCTTAATTCCTGCGGCCCACGGAGCGGGCCTTTAAATGATACGACATATGCAGAATTCTGATATTATAAAAATAAAAACACGTGTGATGCTACTAGCGAAGTAGATGGTCGCTGCGGAGTTACAGGAAATCGAACTGATCTTACTCGATCACCCTCAAATATTCCAGAAGCCACGCGCACGTATATAAGACGGTTGAGTCGTGCCGGACCGGCAGTGAATTAATAACTTTTGTTCTACTGTGCGTTACGCACCAATTCTTTGTATACCATACCTACGAAAATTCACTAATAAAGTTGCATACCAAGTATTTTGTATTGTGGCCCCACAAACCTCCTTTTTTTAAAGTGGCCCTTGGAACACTTGCACTTGGACAGCTCTGATCTATACAATGCTTTTCCAATAGGTCGGAATTTTCTAATAATTTTTGCTTCAAATATGTAAAAATTGGTTTAACTTATTGAATTATTGGATTTATTCAATTTAATATTATAATCTAAATGAATTTCTGACAAAATAAATATAAATTTGTTTTTTGATATTGCTTCATAAACTAATTTTTTGTGCGGGAGTCTTTGGAACGTTCCCAAAACATTCTTCTTTTTTAAAGTCGAATAACTCCACTTGAAAGAAGAACTTTTATAAGATATTTTAGTTCACAAACACGTGTTCCTTGATTTTTTTTCTAAGGCTTATTAATTGGTTTCTTCTGTAATTTTTTCTATGAGTTTAGCTTTAAAAAATAAACAAAACATTTTAGTGGGAGAATAGTAAGGTATTTATAGTACAATAATATAGTATTGTATCACATATTGAAACAAAAATCCGGATAAAAAAAGAAATGCGAAAGTGATAAGGTTAAAAATTTTATCATGTGTCAACTTGTAATCCAGACCTTTTTACTGGGTGTTCGGGTTTCTATGTCACTAAGTATATTTAAGGTTTTCTCGGCAGTTACTGCCACCTAACTAATAGTTTATGGTTAAAAAAAACTAACTTTTTATCTAAATTCTTACAGGGTGTAGATAAGATAGTTTGACCTATAGGTATCCATAACTAGTGTGTAATCGTTTTAGATTATCACTTTTTGTTATAAGCTTCAGGCCATTAATGCCGTAAGAAATTAAAGTATCAGGTACCACTTTGGATATTAACTCTTAACTAACTGCATGCTGTCATGCATTCATTAAGTTGCCAAGGGACACACATTACCATTTAATTTGGATTTTTTTCCATTAAATGTCATCAATGTTAAACTTTTACGTAACCCTAAATGGCGACCAAAATTTAAATTTTAATGCTAGGGAATAAAAAATATTGTGAATATTAAACATAACTTTCTCGACGATAGGTTTTTATGTTTTCAAATTTTTAAGGTTTAAAATATTTATTTTATATGTACGTACTGTTTTTTGAAGTTGTGAAATATAAGAATTAAAAATAATATACTTATACTTATCATAGAATTAAAACAACCCGACAGCCATCCGTACCATTGCCATCTTAAATAAATATCTGGTAATATGGTTGAATAACCCGAGAGAGGCCAAAAAAAACAATATTTGATGTCGCTTTTTTTTAAAAAAAATAAAACTTTTCACACCTTAATACAATTTTTTATGTAATACGCTTGCTATCGTACCAATATTGTAACAGTTACTTTTGTAGCAAGTACCTTAAATCAAGTTTCTTAAGACGAAGCCAAGTAGATTAGTCCCAAACAAACTGATTTGGGTAAAGTGTATTGTACTCATATTTAAACCAAAAAAACCAGTCATGAATCTTCCAATTAGGACGGTAGCAAAAAAACCCATAAAATATCCGAAATAAACAATCCATAAAACCTTTCTTTGGCCGGCTTTTCTAAAAGTGTTCATAAATCATTTTTTATGTTTAATGAGTTAATTGAAAAATTACCTGAATATAGGCATTTTTGTAAAACAAAGCAATTTTTCGCACTAAATTATTTTGTTAAAAGATTACCAATACCAAAAGATTTGAGTTTATAGATTTTTTAGTATTTGTAAAAAATTATTATTTTAACCTACACAAAAATTTTTGAACGTACTTTGGCGGTATTGAAAGTTTAGATGTGCAAATAATGAAGCGTGTCAGTTACCAAAAATTTTATGACTGGTTTTTTCTTGGTTTAAATATGACTAAATACACTTTACGTGTTGCAACCAACATTTTTTTGTTTATGCTCTTAAAAACATTAAAACTTTTTATTACGTATGATGGCGTTGTCAAAGGACCCCCCAGTCAATTTTTAAAAAATGTCAAAATTAAAAAAATTTAGGTGCTTCATTGTTGTATTGAAATAAGTTGTATGACGACTCACTTGGACTCCAAAAAGAATTATTTATGGACTAAAATAACTCCGTGAAATAGCCATTTTTTGAAACGAATACAATTTTTTAACCATCTAATCCAATCTAAAGGGAATTTTGTGTTGGGCATATAGTTTTTTTTATTTCGGTTAACTTTTATTTATTTTTAAAGAACACTTCTTAAAATTATTTTAATTAAAACAAAAGGAATACGACATTCAATTAACATTTTCTTAATAGGACACCTTATTTATGTAGGGAAGAGGCGTTTGTTTTTGTTTTTTCGATACGTTTAAATTAAAAGCATATGGTTCTTATTTTTCGTAACAACCAAATTAATTTTATTTATATAAGACACTATTTAAATAAGGAAATAGTAAAAGGTAACAATAAATACCTAAATAACCAAAATACAAAAAGTCAGTAGTCTGCCGAATTTTCACGTATATTGCTACTTTCAATATGTAATATTTAACGTATTAATAAATTAATTTCATCGTTAAAATAAATGGAAAATATTTTTTAAAACGCATAGAAAAAAAAATAAAGCAAACCAATAAATATGTCATTAAGAAAGTGTTACTTTTATATCGTATTACATGTGTTTTAATTAAAATCTTTTGCTTTAATTTTTTTAAATTTTACGGAAAAAATATGATGATGGCTATAAATTAGGGGGTCTTAAATAGAAATAATAGCTTCTGCTCTTACCGATAAAGCTCCATTTTCTTTCTGTTATTTAAGTGAAGAAACAAGTTGCACCTACTTGTACCTATTGTCCCATTTTCGACACTTTTATAGGGGTATCTCCGTAATTGTTAGTGCTATCCAAAAAAAAAAATGGGGGTCTTTGCTCTTTTTGCGTCCAAATTAAAATGGTAAACTTAAAATTTAAAAAGGTTTGCTTCCTTAAGAGATACGGGGTAAATTCAAAGAATTGTCAAAATGACTATATTTTCTTAGCCCAAAGAGATACCGAAAATATATGTTATACAAGTTTTTTCAAATGATTGTTGAATAATCGGCCGCTTTCAAAAAGTGTATGGGGTCAGGTAAAAAATTAATCGGACCTAAACTCATTTTTTTAATGAAACTTCCTGTATATTTTAGTACAAAATGATTAGCATATTAAATTATGTTTGAAAAAATAAACACACCAAGGATAACATTGGTTTTTTACGCGATTTATTTACACTTTATTACTTTAAACCACAGTAAGCAAGGGAAAAAAGCTAATATCCCAGAAACGAAACTGTTGTTAGTTGTGGTTAGTAGTCAAAAAAAAAAGAATCGCTTTAAAATTTCAGGAACAAAAATCTACATTAGTCCAAAAAATTGAAACTGAAACTGGAATTTTAAAATCTAAGATGCTAAGAATTTTGACGTTCAATAAATATTTTCCCTATGTTGTTAATATTACCCAATATTTTCATTATGGTAATGTAATAATGTAAGAAGATTGGAATTTTGTCACTGGTTTTTAAATGATTCTAACGAGAATCGTTCTTTTTACAAAAAAAAATGTTTGGTTCATGAACAAATTGCGTCATTCTTAACCAATATAATGAAAGAAACTGGAACTTCACAAATTCCCACATGGTATGACATATTCGTCAACAAGCTCGATTTAGGATAAAACCTACATTTATTTTTTATTTTAAAATAAACTGGTGTATTGCTCTTTTGAACAAAAATTTAAATGCAAATAAATATCTGGACATACTACATTCAAAAATTTTCTTAATACTATTCCTTTAAATCAAGTAATAAAGATAACGCTCTTTAAATACGAGAGTATTGAAATATTTACTTTAAAAACCGTTAGATAGGAACACATGGACCTATAAGGTGGATACCACGATCTCCGGATCTAACACCTCCTGATTTTTTTTTTTTGGGAGTGTTAAAAAATAAAATTTATAAAGAAGTCAGCTTAACCCAACAACTATTTGATCAAGGAATTCATGAGGCCTTTGCAGAAATAAAACCAATACACATCATGAATGACTTAAAACCCGTTCAGAAAAGAAGTCAAGAGTGCATTAAAAACAACCGGAGGACTTTCGAATATTTGCGATAATACCCGTTATTTTTTTTGCCAACTATTTCTTCTACTATTTTTATGTTGAAATATATTCTGTAATGTCTTTCCAGCTACAATCTCAACATAGTTTTGTTTTTAGATATTAGCTTTTTTGTTTCATAGCGTATTGTGGTTTAAAATAATAAAGGGTAAATAAATTGCATAGAAAACCAATATCATTTATGGCATGTTATATTTTTTCAAGAAAATTTAATATGCTACCTTCTTAGATTAAAATGTGCAGAGTGTTCCATAAAAAAAGAGTTAGGTCCGATAACTTTTTAACCTGACCAAGTATACTTATTTTAAAAACGGCAGAATATTCAATATTTACTATAAAGAAACTTTTGTACAAAATATTTTTCTGTATCTCTTTTAACTAATAGAATATAGAATCATTTTGAAACTGACATTTTTTTAATTTTTTGCAGTATCTCTTTCGCCAGCCAAATTTTTAAATTTTGATTTTAAATTTTAAGTTTGAACCAAAAAAATATAAATATATATTTATGCCATACAAAAATATTATTAATAACAAAAATAATAATATTTCTTTTTTGTCATATAGGATAATACATCTTTGCGACCAAGCAGAATAAAATAAAACGATGATACTAACAAAGAATCATAATAAATTATATATTATGAGAAAACGAGACAATATTATGTTTCTTTACAATAAACATATTCTAAATTATCTTCAACGTATTCGGACAATACATTATAAGCCTTTATTAGCAATAAGTTTTTGACGGACAATTTAAATTTATGAAAACCACCTTTTTTGATACTAGGAGGTAAAAAATAAAACGCCTTTTTTATTTATAAATTAACGATTTTTTTGTTAAGGTAAAACATGGATTTAAAAGATAAATTTTAGATTTTTGTCAAGTATTATGCGAGAGTTCTTATGATTAATAAACCAATATTTTTTGTATATTAAAGATACTGTTTTTAAAATAAAGATAAAAATAATTTAATAAAATATTGCCTATTACAATACAATATAATAAAACATAATTGTCAAGTAAGGCGCAGGGGTTGACGTATACTAGTTTCAAACATATCTTACAAAAAGAGTTTGGTTTATTTTTAGCACCATTACAAATTACCATAAAAGCTACTTAACTTTCTTATAAGACTATTTAGAGCAAGTCTAGTATGGAACTATATTTCATTTGGTTGGTCGGTGACATAAATTACCGGATTACTTTTTTTTAGAAGTATAAACATATTGGTAAATATGTTCTGAATCAGCACACCCTTAGTACCCACCAAGTTGCTTATCAAATAGGCAAATTACCAGAACAAGCCCTCATTAGTCGAGTTATGGACATCAGCGACTCCATAACAAATAAAGCCATCACGCAGCTATTTTTGGACATAATTTAAATGCATTACTAAAATGCCTCTATGAGATAAAATATCTTCCTTCTTAATGGGTAAAACAATTGTACTTGTAAATAAGGCCAAATAATATGGCATACCTTTAAATATGCGACCAAACTGAAAGTTACACTTGTAAGTAGTAACACACAACATAAATCTAGGGTTACGAAGCTGCGGAATTTTTAGATGAGTAAAGGCCAAATTTATAAAGCAAAATCAATACGAATCACGGCTCCAAAGTTAAGAGTTACCAAGATGAACTTCCTTAAAGGCTCATAATTCTCAGTGAATGATCGTGTAAAAAAGGTGATTTTAAAACTTCTAAAGTTACACCTTAGAATATTAAATTCAAAAGACAGGGATGACAGAAATACTAAAAATAAATTTTAAAAATATGGCCAGCGCATTATTAAAGTAAAAAAACTTTAAGAACCTATCTTCAACAAGTTTATCGGCTTTATTATCAATCTTATTCTCATACGTAAACTATAGAAAGGAAAAAGACGAAAGCCGCAATAGACTAACTGATAGCAGTGACATCATATTTAAGGTTTGCCCAATTTCTAACCTTTGACATATTTTAGTCCAAAGTGTTAGGAAAAACCTACATTTCGGTGCACAAAAATAATAAACTATAAAATACACTTACACTAAAAGTCGAAAGTGGATGTTTAATTTTACGTTAATTTTTTTTAACGGCAGGTAGTTTTCTTTGACTTTCAGTAAAAGGCCGCAATGCCTAGTAATTGTAATATTCCTAGAACTGGTAAACAATTTTAAGTAGGTTCTTGAGGCACTTTGAAAATTTGTGTTATTGTCTCTGAAAGACAGCTAAACATAAAAGTCAAGGTCTGACCAAAAGGTAGCGCCCCCTAACAAGCCTTAAATTATTTTAATCATTATATTTACATACCTTGCTTTGGATATTTAATAAACCATCACAGTTTTAGAAAACACCTGTATAAACTTAAATGAGTAAATTCACCTTAATTTAAGTGTGATGATCAGTTTGTAGACAATCTAAATCACTGATTATTTTCTTCCGTTTAACGCCTTATAGCTTGGAAACCTTGTTACAAATAAACCCAATACTGAAAAAAAAATTCTCAATTTTCTTAAACTTAGAGATATTACAATGTAGACTTAACCCACCAAACTTCTCTGGAATATCTTCTTCATTGGTCTTTATTCGGTCGTTAATAAAAAACCACCAGGATAAACCACAGAGGGGTGAAGTGAGTGTCCTTGTCTTTAAATGTATATTATCACCTTAACTCTATCATAACTTTAAAAAAAAATAGGATGGTTTTATTTTATATGTATAATACATAATCAATGGGCAAAGCTTAAGGCCACAAAACAAAAACAAAAAAATTAAATGGTTCCGGTAAATAGGGAATATTTGTTTCGAAGTTTGCCATATTTGATCTTAACTCTGAATCTTGTGTTAAAGTATTAAATACATACTAAGTAGTAGTTTTCGTAAGTCTCTGCTCATTAGTTGTTATTTTTTAAGATCCGTCCAAAACATTCGAGTGAAAAAAATATGCAGGTATGGCAGTTTACGCCCTTGTTAGACAACAGGTTGTATCATCACGAACGACACACAAATAACTATCCTGCATATTTCTTTTATCATTATTAAAATTGTAATAGCATTTATGACAAACAAACATTTATTTCTTACGAAAAACTGAAAATCAAGATGTTAAACCTTAAAATCAGTAGACACATTTTATTTTTATACAATAAAATGTGTCTAAAAATCCTTCTGTGTTAGAGCCTCTTGGAGCTTGCAGAAGCGATGGAAAATGTGTAGATGGAATGACCTTAATTCCCTGGAAATATGGAAAACAATTACTTTAGGACGCTACTTGCAGCCATACACTTGCAAAATCCTATCCGGACAAAACTTCTAATTTAGTAGGTGCGGCTGCTCGTTTTGCCGGGAATAAAAAACATCTAAAATATAAAGAACTTGAAGATCGCTTTATCTTCATTCATTTTGCTGTTAAAACTTTTGTCCTTTGGGTGATGAGGCTAAGGGTTTTATATATAAAATTTGCAAAAAAATTCCATGCAAAAAATCTCGAAGCTTCATTATCCAAAGAATTGTGGTTTAGTTTTACAAAGGGGTAATGCAGCATCGGTACTAGGTACAATCCAGGAAGACCAAGGACTTAATGAAGTTTTTTTATTTTTAAATATGGATTTAGTTATTAAGTTAATTCTAGAATATTGTTATTTGGTATTAATAACATTAACGACCGAGTGATGATCGCGTTGTTAAATTTAGCAATGGACTTAGCAATTGTTAAAAGTTATTAACGGTTTAGAATGTTTAACAAAATGTCAGATTTTGATAGGTTGCCTACTAAAATCATTGAATAACACTGACAATGACGTTTTGTTAAACATTCTAAACCGTTGTTTACAACAGTTGCTAAGTCCATTGCTAAATTTAACAACGCGATCATCACTCGTATATATTTTAATATTATCTAATAATTAAAGAATATTTAATTGTCAAAAAAAAAGAACAATTGTACCATAAGTATACAATCTACGCTTTAAACTAAATTATTCTTATAGTTATCTGTGAAAAAACTGAAAATGTTGCTTGTAGAAAAGTAGCTTACATTGCTATCCCTACAAAATATTTAATATTACTCTATGTTCGGTTCGTAAACAAGGTTGACCAAATGAGGGAAATGCGTCAAGCATCTAAAGACCTTATACCATAAATATAAAAAACCGTTTAAAGATAGGATCTCATAATAACTTGGAAGATTTTATAAATCAAGTTCAAGTTCATCAAAAGCAATATTTTTAACGGAAATCGTGCAAAAAAATCATTAAGGGGTTCCATTTAGAGTAAAAAAACCTGCAAGCATAATGTATTATTATTATTATTAATGCCTATATATTATAAAGTGTCAATACGATTACGAAATATGTATAATATTATATGATAATAAGGACATAAACAATCATTTAATTAGCATTATTTTAGTATTATTTATCTGAATCTTAACGCCCTAAAAACTCTAGTTCTGTCAGATTTACTAAAATTCCGGAAGTTAATTATATTCATAATAGTTTAGCATTTTACATGGCCCCACCATAATTTAAGTTCCGAATTCATATATAGGAAAGTATAAGACGTTGTTTCTTGAATAAAGGTAGAAATCGTCAGTGTCGGTTTTCTTAATATTGTGGTTTTTCATGGACATTACACTTAAAATGGCATTTAATAAAGTAAGTAATAGCATTTCTACATTGCACCTGTTACTAGATTATTAGCAAATTAATTTTAATAATTCTTGCATTGCCGTTTGTTATCTAGACACTTTTCGTTTAATTAACACATGCTGTTTCCATGCCTTTTTATTTTAATTATTTTTTGTAAGTAAAAATTGTGTAATCTTTAGCATCTTTTGTCGTTTAAAAACTCCGATAATAAATCAATTAGATCTCTCCAATGTTCAATAAGGTTGTTAAGTTTTTATGATCAAGTTATTTCTTGAAACTTATGGCGTGTAAAATAACCTCTTTATTTATAAAAAAATACAGAAGCATTTAAATTTTCAACTTTTTTTTATTTAATGAAATCCCAAATTTGTATACGTTGTTCAAATGCTTTACTTTATAAACTAATTATTGTTTTATTAAAACAAACAATGTTTATTTATAATTGAGTTTTACTTTTGTTTTTTTTTAATTCTAAATTTTTAAAAATTTATATAGAAATTTATTAAGTACTTAAACTTTTTATTGTACATTTTACACATGTCAATTATTTTTGGAACAACTGTGCTAAGGTATTAAATTAAATTTTACTTTTTTAGCAGCAGTATTAGATGTTTTAAACAACAGTTTTTAGCTGAAATAGTGCAAAAAACCAACAATTTTTTTTAATTATAATGTGTTAGTTGAACTTTTGTTTTATTTTATACAAGCACTTATTTAATTTATTAAAACTTTTTTATACTGTTGGTATATTTTTTAATGTTAAATTATTTACATAATTTTATTGTTAAAATTAAAAAATTTTGACAATATTTTTTAGTTTAACTACTACAAAAATCTTACTAATTTTTTAAATTATAATGTGTTAGTTTGAACACCAATTTTATTTAATATATACACCTATTTAATTTATTAAAAATCTTTTTTTCACTGTTGGCATATTTTTTTAATTATTAAATTTTTACATAACCTTATTGTCAAAATTAAAAATCTTTAAACAATATTTCTTAGCTAAAATAGTACAAAGAACACACTATTTCTTGTATTATAATGTGTTAGTTAAACTCTTGTTTTATTTTATACACACACTTATTTAATTCATTAAAAATATTTTCTATACTGTTGGAATAATTCTTTAATTATAAAATTTTTTACATAATTTTATTGTCAAAATTAAACATTTTTTGACAATATGTCTTAGCTGAAATTGTACAAAGAACTTACTAATTTTTTTGATTATAATGTGTTAGTTGAACTCTTGTTTCATTTTATACACACACTTATTTAATTTATTAAAAAAATCTATACTGTTGGTATAATTGTTTTAATTATTAAATTATTTACATAATTTTATTGTCTAAGTAAAAAAAAATACAATATTTCTTAGCTAAAATAGTACAAAAACTTACTTTTTTTTAAGTATAATGTGTTAGTTAAACTCTTGTTTTATTTTATACACACACTATCTATACTGTTAAAATAATTTTTTAATTGTTAAATTATTTACCTAATTTTATTGTCAAAATTAAAAGTTTTTTGACAATATGTCTTAGCTGAAATTGTACAAAGAACTTACTAATTATTTTGATTATAATGTGTTAGTTGAACTTTTGTTTTATTTTATACACACACCTATTTAATTTGTTGAAAATCTTTTCTATACTGTTGGTATAATTGTTTTAATTATTAAATTATTTACATAATTATATTGTCCAAATTAAAAAAAATGACAATATTTCTTAGCTAAAATAGTACAAAAAACTTACTAATTTTTTTTATTATAATGTGTTAGTTAAACTCTTGCTTTATTTTATACACACACTTATTTAATTCAATAATACTGTTGGTTTTTTTTTAATTATTAAATTTTTAACATAATTTTATTGTCAAAGGCTCTTGACCAGCCTTGTTATTTATCTTGTTATGCTTGTTTTTTTGCTAATTTTTTTATTAGCACCCGTTATAATTTTAATATAAATCTAAAAAGTAGGAAAACATATATATTTTTTTTTATTTATTATTAATAACTAAATATTACGTAACTTTATTTATATTTACATGAATTAAGAAACTTAATATGTTTGACAAATTTTAAGTTTTTTTACAGTTAAATTTAATTCATAATTTACCAGCAAATAAATTATTTTAAAAGATTGTAATTATATTAAATATGTATATCAAAAAATGTAGCATTTTTAATTTAAAATAAAAATTACATCCATTAATCTAAAAGACTGTAGTCATGTTTGCTTCGTTTATATTGAATCTGACGATCATGCCAAAAACTATTTTTAGGCTAATTTTGATGTTGGACAGACGTTCAGCGTTGGCATCGTCGGGCACTAAATCTGTCCTTACAGTTTGTAAGTTTTCTTGCTTGATTTTTTTTTAACGATTAACTATAGTGCGCGATGTAGCTAGCTATGTATCCAAAAGAACGAAGGAAGAACTACTCAAAGTAGGAAAAGACTTCGAATAACAGAAGGGTTGCTAACAGGCACGATAACCTAAGAAGACACCTACATAAGATAGGCTCATACAATGGGGACCCAAGTTGCAGAATGTGCGACGAGGGGGAAGAAAGAGCCTACCATATCCTGTGCGAATGTAAATAATTGAATCACAAAACACAGGCATTATTTGGGCAACCAAAAACTAGCCCACAGGAATATATTAATCAACCAGTCTCGGGTTATACAGACTTGTAGAAGAAATAAGACTTATGGGAGGATTGGTATAAAATATAATGGGATATTAGGCACAAAAAGCCCAAGAGGCTGCGCTGCTTCCGGTAGTGCATTAAGACGGCTCCCAGGAAAAAAGAAGAAGAAGAATCTATACTAGGTATAAGTTTTGCACTGTAGTTGATCATACATTTTGAATGATGTAGTTATGTTCTACCCATGTCAACGCTAACAGTTGGTTAAGCACTAAATGCGTCCTCACAGTTTGTAAGTTTTCCTGTGTGATTTTTTTAATAAAAGTTGTTTTGAGAGTAAGGTTTACCAATTTACTTAGATTTGTAAACAACTAGTTTGGGTATGTATTTTTAAAATCTTTAAGAATATAAGAAATTTCAAGTTAGTTGTGGTTAGTTGTGGTTAGCTCGATGCTTTTTAAGGCTAATTGTAAGTTACCTACATACTGTCAAAAAAGTGCCAACACATATTTGGTACTTTAAAATTCAATTAAATGTTCACCAAAATAGCCGGGTGACTGCAAGACATAGTACCGGTCGTATTTTTCTTGCATCAAAAAAATATTGCAGCAATTTTTAAAAATCAAAAAGAAAAAATTGACGCAAGAAATATTTCAAACTGTAAGCACACGTTTAAAATAACATGACCGAGAGTGGAAAAAGATGCCTAATTAAACATATTGTGTCTTTAAAACAAAGATGAATTTCATTTTCCAAAAAAATCAGTAATGGTATTTAGCCGGAACATTTCCCTCCATTAACCTATAACCGGAAAAAAGCCTAGTGCTTTAATCTCATCTGGTTAGTCAAACAAATATTTTGTTGGTAGGGGTTTTTGTAGGTGCCAAATTTAACTTTACAGGTAAAGTCATTTAGGAATTTTAAACCCCGTACATATTTTAATTTTAGGGACTTTAAAACCAAAAATTTATTAATTTTCAAGGAACCACCCCCTATTATATAACGTTAAAACCTAATAAATATTAGGTTTTAACGTTACCACAAGTACCACTAAAGCCATTTTTGAGCTAAAGCGCCAACATAATGATGGTCCGAAAGGCACATTGACACACAGACGGAATTAAAAAACTATAATATATGTATATTATATATACTGCGTGTCCCAAAAGTAATGGAACACAAAGCAACAGCAGCTTCCTTAGGTCAAAATAGTGCAGTTAACGTAAATTTGCCTTATCCCAAAGTTGATAATAACTAAAATACAGTGTCAAAGTTTTAATTTTGTTTTTGTTTTTTCGTAATAATTTCTTCACTAAAAGATATAGCGGTAAAAAATTTGGGATTTGGGGGTTCTTTGGGACGAAAAATTAAAATTCGTCCTTACTTTTGATGTTGCTAGTAGAGGGCGCTAGCTACGGCCTACTCCACTTGTTTTAGATGGCAAAACTTTTTTTAGGACTACTATATTGACTTGTTTATTAAAAAAGAAGTTACTATAATTCCCGCTGCGTCAAAAATGGTTACCTCATTTAGGCCTCTAGGAGCAATTATTTTCAAGATAAACGCACCCCGTAATTTTCCTATTGAAAATGAGCTTCGGCCAATTGTTTTTAAACTTTGCAAATTAATAGTTTTCAAAACGCTGATCAAAAGTCTCCACGGGCACAAAACCCAAAAACCCTTCAAAATCAGCCTTAAAGGTCACTGGGAATTTGGAGAATTTTGGGGGTGATTTTGGGGGGTTAAAGGGGTTTTCGGGTTTTGTGCCTATGGAGACTTTTGATCAGTGTGTTAAAACTATTTCTTTGCAAAGTTTAAAAACAATTGGCCGAAACTCATTTTCCATAGAAAAATTGCGGGGCCCTTTAAAGTGCGTTCATCTCGAAAACAGTTTAGTATACCTGATTTCGAGACCTAAATCAGGTATATATTTTTAACGCAGAAACGTTTGTAATTAAACAATATGAAAAATTAAAAATAACCTTTTAATTTCAAAATAAATGTGAACCAAAACTCCCAAGAAATTAAATTGAAGAATATATATATATACATATATATATATATATATATATATATATATATATATATATATATATATATATATATATATAAATATATATATATATATATATATATATATATATATATATATATATATATATATATATATATATATATATATATATATTTATAGAAATTTGGTATACCATTTTTAATAATCTCGCTACACCTATATAATTATTTTTAGGTTGCATTGGGACTGGCAATAGTCATTTATATAGTTGTTGATAGTATACCTGTTCCAGGACACAGTCATCATCAGTAAGTTTCTCATTCATATTTAGATATTATTTATATTATTACAAAAAGTATATTGTTTTTAATCGTGTACGTTTAAATTAGTCTTAAGTTATTAAATAAATTTCTTTATAGTGTTAGTGAAAGTTTAAGCATTACTCAACTTTTATAAAAGAAAGAAGTAAATTTCATTTCATTTTTATCATCTTGAACTTGATAAGTTAAACAACATCTGGCAAATACAAATTATTCATATCTCTTTTGAACACGCAATACTGTTACTTCTTACAGACGTAATTAACGAGTATTCGGTATAATAAGAAATATTATAATTTTCATTCGGATTACCACAAAGAAAACTATTAAGTAATTTAATGGGAAATATCTGATTTTTAATTAAAGGAAAGAATATGGTAATGATTTTCTAATGGCATACAGAGTTTTGCAAAACTTCGAAAATTTGAACAAGCCAAAATATTAAGCTAGTTATTACTTTGAATGAAAAACAAATTTAAAAAAGCAATTTTATGATTGATTATAGGTTTTAAGTGCCTAAATATTAATAAATTACAAAGTGCTGTAATATCTAGACTTTTTTAAGAAAAGAGTAATTTTGTCATCATTTTAAAAATTCTGAGTTATCTCGAAATCTCGGCATTTTTAGCAAAAGTAGGTAAAAAAAGGTAATTGTGTGTAGCTACACCTATTTTTAATCATAAAAAATCAAAAAATAAAGATATTGACAAGTTTTTTTATTTTGTTTTATTTAACGACGGATCTACGAATCTTTTAAGTGAAATCAAAAAACAAAAATTTTCGGTGTTAATTTTTATTTTAAAAATTTAAAAAATAGTATTTTTCAAGGTTTTCGTCAATAAAATGCATCCATTTAAGTTAAGCAATTTCTAGTAATTTGTTTTATATTATACCTGTAAAGACAAATAATAAAAAAATATCAAAATGTCAATTTTTGGATTTTTAAAAAAATTTTAAATGTTTTTTTTAATGGAAAAACTGCCACTTTTTTTAATTGTTCCATTTTTGATAAACTCTAAAAATAAAAATATTTAATATCTCAAAAAAAAATTAATCATGTTGATTTTATATCCCAAAAAGATGAAGCCACACATCTAAACAATTACCATAAAGAATTTTGGAAGACAAAAAATTCGGATTGAAGTGCCACATTTTGGGTTATAAGAAAATATTGCAAAAAATTTAAAAAAGACAAAAAATAACAATTTTCTTAACATTTTTGTCCACGAATTTTTCCTAAGGCAAGATAGGTATAGACATTGCTTTACAAAAAAAGAAAGCTGATGTTAAAACCTTTAATACTAGGGACCCGAACCTCTCATCGCAATCCGCCACCCCAAAAACCCTAGTAGCACCTAACCACTTTCGGCGTTTCCGCGTAGATCAAATGTTAACCTGTGTAATCTGACTTAAAAAAAAAATCGGCAAAAATTGATAAATTGTTGTAAAACAAAAAAACATATTTTTGGTAAATTTTAATGAAAATGCTTTAACAAAGCCTATTTTCGAGGTGCTAATGTCATCTTTCCCTTCTGTAAAACAACGCCCATACCTATCTTGCCTCAGAAAAAGTTGTGGACAAAAGACTAAAAAAATATTTTTTGTTTTTATTTAATTCGGCTTTTGCAATATTTTTTTTAACTTAACATATTGGTAGAAATATTATTACCTACAAAAAAACTTTTCACGCATTTTTGCGTGGAAAGTTTTTCCAAAAATATAAATACGGTAAATTAGTTTACTGTAAGTGTAAATAGTATTAACGTAATGGTGTAGCTTAAAAAACTCTCTACTTGCTCCAATGCCCAATTGTACCGCTTTCCATTTAAACTACGATCATATAATCTAGCATAAAATTTTAATCTTAGATTATTTGAATTTAGCATGCACCAGAGCAAAACAAAAATAGATAGATCTAGAATTAAAACTATAGCACATAATGGCAACAGTGTATTTTTGGTACTTTCTAATTTGTGTTTTGTGTTTTTCCCTGTTTTTTAGCGGATGAGGATTGTCTGTTTTTCAAGCTTATTTTTTCTTGTTTTTGAAATAATTATATATCTGTGACTATAGGTACGCTGATGTTTTCTATAATAAAATAAATGTTAATGTTAAAGACAAAAACTGTAAACGGCAATGGGATCCAAATATCGCACACACTGAGAAGAACTTTTTTTTTATATAATTAGTAGATATGTATAAGTATAATTTAGAAAAAAAAAAACTGATTGTTCTTCTAATAGTGTTAAAGACAAATGAAAAAGCCTGGAAGAATATATTTAAAAAATACAATTTACAAAATGACCTATATAGAAATGAAAAGACACTAAGATTTTTTTAATATATAACAGCTGCTTAATTTAACAAAACAAAATAACCTTACAGAAGGAGATTCAGCTCTTTTGGATCTTACAGAAATAAAAAAAAAAATACTAAGTGTAGTTTTTGTTTTTTCTTTTCAAATGAAATATCTGTTTTACGATTTTTCATTTCTCTGTGTTTAGAACGAAACCTCTGGAAAAAATTGGGATTGTAGAAACACAGTAATTGCTCCTTACATATTTCCCCCCGTGAAAAGCCAATTTCACTACGTCCAATATCTCCAAGTCATCTAAAAGTATATTATTTTTATAAAAAAAACTACGGAGTTTCAAAGCTCCACAGATCGATCATTTCTTGTGGAAAGTGACTCTGGTGAAAATGACTAAAATCAATAGGGTGTCCGGAAATGACGATGATAAATTTTAAGGTACGATTCTACATGAAAAGATATGAAAAAAAGTTAATATGATGATGATGATTAACATAGGTCCGGAAATGCTTCCAGGTGGAGCTACAGGCCCTTCAAGATGGTGTCTTGAAAGTGATTTTTATTTAATTTATTAGGATCTACTTACAATACAAGAATTAACTTTTACTTAACTATTACTTAACAGGCCCTTGAAGATGGTGTCTTGAAAGTGATTTTTATTTAATTTATTAGAATCTACTTACAATACAAGAATTAACTTTTACGTATAAGTTACTCGTAGAGTAATTAAAGGTCACTTTTTAAAAATTTCAGGTGACCCATATTGCAACCAAAACAAAGGGGTGATTAGTTATTTGGGAGCATTTTTTTGCCGGTGTGTTTCCTATCTTTTTTATAAATTATATTTTTTAACATTTTTACGTAAAAAATTTTTTAAAGTCTTGTCGACGGTTTTAGAGATAAAGGGGGCTTAAAGGAATGCAGTGCGTAAATACAGTAAACACAGGTGAATTTAAAAATGTTTTTAATGTAGTAGGTACCAGTAAATTTTTTTTTCTTTTTGGCAATGATTTAAAAGAATAATTATTTTTTAAAATAGTATTCAAGCATCATTTTATGTTTAATACCTAGCCTGTTTCTGTATTTCCCTGCAGTCCGTTTATCTCGAAAACCGTTGACTATACGACTTTATCCCGGGGGAAAACCTTTTTTTACAAAAAAAATGTTCAGATAAACATAATTTATTTAAATGATAGAAAAAATAAACTCGGAAAAAAAATATGACCCTAAAAATGCAATATGGGCCCCCCGTTTTTTAAAAAAAGTGACCTCCAATTACTCTAACTTATACGAAAAGCAAATTTCCTATAGTAGATCCTAAAAAATTTAAAAAAAAAATCACTTTTATGACATCATTTTAAAAGGGCCTGTACCCCCCCTGGAAGTTTTTACGGACCTATGTTAATAAAAATTTTTTTTTTCATATCTTTTATGTAGAATCGCCCCTTAAAATTTTTCATTATTTCAACCCTGTATGTTTATTTTTTTTGTCCGAGAAAAAGTCTTAATGGGACAATATTATGCGTTTTTGGGCTCCTATGGGGCCCCAAAGCTTTACAGATCGATCTTTATTTACAAAGGTCATATTTCAATAGTCTAATGCATAATAATACAGAAAAAGTAAATGTTTTTATGTTTTTGGTACTAAATTCAAATCTTTTGTCAAAAAGTCAATATTGACAAGTGACAGCTTTCAACTAACTGTCAAACAGCAATAAACAAACAAAATTGATAAAATCAATTCCTTCTTTTATATTTTTTAGGTCCAAATATGACCTCTTCAATTTATAAATAATGATCGATCGGGGGAGTTTTGGAGCTAAGTAGGAGCCAAAATACGCATAATGGAGCTTTATGCCTAGTAAGACTTTTTCATAGGATAACAAAAGCTACAACATAATATTGATTTCAGCCATTTTAAAATGGGACCACTTCTCAAAAAAATGATCGATCTGTGGTGTTTGGGGCTTCGTGGAAATATCCATAATGGGTTTTCGTGAGACTTTTTCTTGGGGTGACAAAAGCTGCAACATATATCGATTTCAGCCATTTTCAGGGGGGGGCCCCTTTCAAAAGAAATTATCTATCTGTGGAGCTTTAAACCCCCGGGGGCCAAAATGCGTATAATAAAGCTTCGTGCCCATTAAAACCCTTTTTTCAGGAAAAAAAAAGTTCAGCATACATCGATCTCAGCCATTTTCACCGGGGTCACTTCCCATAAGAAATGATCGATCGGTGGGGGCTTTGGAGCTCCGTGGGGCCAAAAAACCCCATAATGGACCTTAGTGTCCTTAAATTTTTTTTCAGGATGACAAAAGCTCAACATATATCCATTTTAGCCATTTTCACCGATGACCACTGCCCATAAAAATTGGGGGCCCTTTTGGGGTTTAAACCCCTTTAAACCAGTTTTTAAACCAACATTATAAAAGTGGTGCAATTGGGCATAAGCGCGTAATCACATTTCGCAATATTTTATAAAAATTTTTTCAAAAAAAAAGCTGTCCGACACCAGGACTATTTTTTCAAGGCGTATTCTTGAATAAAACTGTTTTTAAAATTTAAAATTTTTTGGGGAAAAATTTTTTAAAAAAAATTGTCTTATGGTTGGAAGATTTGGTTTTTAATAGTTTTTTTTTAGCATTCATCAAAAAAATTCACGTGCCACAACAAATCAAGACCGTTTACCGCACAAAAATTATAAAAAATTTAACATCACCACCATTTCCACAAAAGGGGAAAAAAAAATAATTGAAAAAGAAAAACCAAAAGAACCTGAACATCATGAACACCATGAAATCCTCTTTTGCTAGAAAAAATGATGACGCCCCGGCATGATTAGGAAAGGCCCCCCTGTTTATAAGAAGAAGAAAAGTCACCACATCAGAGATTCGTAAACCGAAACCAGTTCGTTAAAAAAAGAGAAAAAGTAGTACGCCCTGTATATACGTATTACTGATAGGATGGATAACATAAGGGGATAATTCATGATGTGAAAAATTTAAGCACATTGTTACATTTTTCTCAGACCAATTTTGGCCCTAGATAGACTGATAAAATAAATACTTGTTATAAAACTACGAACATTAAGCATCCAACTAAGTTAAATCGCGACATTACGGACACTCACTAGTGACATTTTTTACAAAGTCCTTCATTTTTTTTGTAAAATGTGACCAAGTAACTTCAGTCGCGCTGTAGCGTAAATATAAGACAATTTTACATCATTAATTTGTGAAGTTTTGATGACGTCAAAAAAATCTATTTAAAGTTGTTTGGTTTATCATTTAATATTTTATTACACTAGGACAGGAATCCCCCAACCGGTGGATGGGGGGTTATTACCCCAGTCGAACGTGATGAAAACAAATTTATCCAGAGCTGAAAAAAGTACTCTTAAATAGTACTTCAAGAAAAAAGTCCCAAATTTTTTTGTTTTTAAAAAAATTATTCCCCAAGTACAAGTATTCATTAAATTGTACTTGCTTTTTAAAAAGTAAATTGAAAAAGTACTTGAAGTACCACCCAAGTATTTTACTTGAAGTAAATCCAAGTACTTGGTAAACCAAAGTATTGGGGTTAAAAAAAAAAAAACAATTACACCAAAGTACTTGAATTTCCAAAGTACTTGAAGTACATTAAAATTACTTCAAAAAAAGAAGTTATACGGAGTATATTTTGTAAGGAAGTTAGAGGGTTTTATTCCTAAAAAGGGGGTTTTCCCCAACAACTCCTAAAAGCTTTAAGGACTGAGGCTACTAAACCATTTTTAAAAACAAGTAGGGTTGCTAAGTCTCCGGTTTTAAATCGGGATCTTATACATCCGATGTCCGAAATAATATAAAATTTCTTTTTAAAAGTTTTTGGCAACAGGCCTACAATGCCGTTTTGGGTGAGCGCTTGAGCCTTAAACTATTATAGGGAAATTTGGGTTTTTTTCCCAAAATGACCCTTTTTTTCCTGTGGTTGCCAACGGGTTGGCTTGGGGTTTGGGCATCCGATACATCTGAAAAAAAAGCAAGTGTTTTCATATGGGTGTCTACAGCGGTTTTTGGCACCCAAAACCTATTTTGGGGGAAATATTTTAACTTTCCATCAACACAAAATCAAGTCAGAACAACCTAACTTCAATTTTGATGTTTCCATTTTATTAGGGAAAATTTTTTTGTTTAAGTTGCCTACTAAACTACAGGGGTTTTCGTTTAAATGAAGGTAATAATGAACGCATTCGCAATACGAAATAGTTTGGGGAACCGCTCCCCCCAAACCCCAAATCCACCCTTCTACAAAGGTATTTTTTTTTTTTGTTTTCACCAGACCAGAGCACTTATAATTTTCACGTTGACACAAGACCGATTTAAAAAAAAAAAAGTCTAATTCTCGGTAATATTACACTTTGTCTTGCTGTTGGATCCAATTCAAATGAGCGCTGTAATGCAATACAATAGAAACAGCAGCGAATTTTTTGTTTTAACTTGTTTGTACGATTATCTAAGGCGTGTAAATTTGAGTTTTGGGGTTGATTTTTTTTTTAAGTTTTTTTATTGATTAAAAGTATTGTTTTTACTTCAAGTACTTTTTATTTACTTGAAGTACTTTCTTTACGTAAAGTTTTTTTTTTACTTGAATATTTTAAAAAAAAATACTTCAAGTAATTTTTTTTGGAAAAACCAAGAAAAAACCCCAAGATCTTCATAAAAACTAATCAAGTACAAATACAAATACCTCCTAATAAAAAGTACTTGAAGTAAAATACTTGGAAAAAAAAAAAGTACTTCAAAAAAAATTTTTACTTGAAGTACCGTTTTACAGCTCTGGCTTTCCCCCACCAAAAACACTTATGTAAAATAGAGACCTAGTTTCTTTTAAAAAAGCCCTTTTTCTTAATCTACTGAGTTTAAAATTAAACCCCCTTTGTTCTTTTTAGACTTCCAAAATTTTTGATCTTGTCTATATTATTTATGTTATTTTTTTTCACTATTGAGATTTTTTTTTTAATACAGACAGATCAGTAAAAAACTTGACAAGTCAAAGAACAGTTTGGGCTAATTTCAGATTTTAGTAGTTTAAGAGGTTGAGATTTTCGACAGAAACTTGGCCCTTATTTCACACAAGTATTTTTGCTAAAATCTCTCCTCCGTTTGTCTGAGTTCAATAGATGAAATAAAATCCTGCCTGCATTTAACATTCCATGATAATTATAACTTCAGAAACTCAAGTTCATTTAAAGTGCAAAGTTCTAAAATATACGATATTACCGCCCCAGGTTCAGGGCGTTCCGAGTAAAAATTTGGGGGTTTTTTTTTTTTTTTCTTTAGTTGTGTCTTGAATTTACATACCAAATTTTAAGTTTCTACACCCTCAGGATGGGCCTCTTATGAGTCAATAAGTAAGTCAGTCAGTAGTAAAATGGGGGATTTTTAAAATCGAATATCTTAGAAAACACTTGACACACTTTTTTAATTTTTTTGACAGGTAATAGGAATACTTAAGTAAATTTACGTACCAAATCTAAAAAATTTTTGTGTGTATGTTGGGGGAAACCCAAAATACATTTCTCAGTCTTTCACTTTAGAGGGTTTTAAATATTTCTACATTGTAACTATTAAGTTTTTTAGAAATCTGCAAGTTTTAAATAATATTTCAACCCAAAATTAGCCCGTTGTTTTTACTTGTTTTAATTAAAAATAGATATTTAAATGCAGGATGACTTTGGCAGAGCTGTTATTACAGATCTCGGGAAATACCTTTCCATTTTGGGTTTTTTTTGTAGAGAGGGGGGTTGGTTCCTATCTACTTTGTTCTTTATTATTACTTTTTCGGGGGACCGTTTTTGGGTTTTTTTTTCCAAAAAAATGTGTTTTTAGCCATTTTGTCACGGTACTCCTTGGGATATGAAGCCTAAAAGAAATCATTTTTTTTATAGTGACACGTACAGTGAATACAAACCGAAATAAGTTTAATCTAAAATTTAGTACCCCCCAACTCTACATTTTCAAGATTTTTTTTAAAAAAATTTTACTATTAATTAGCTAAGGGTATCTTAATATAACTGTTATTTTTTAAAGCAAAAGGAAAACCCCTTAAAAAACATTTTTTGGGGAAACTAAGGCATACATATTGGATCTAATTTAAAAAAAAAAGGAAAAAAAATTTAATTAAATTGTATGAAATTTTTTTTAATTTTTTTTTCCATAAAATACAATTCAAAAAAAAATGTTAATTTTTAAAAAACTCATTGTTTAAAAATGGTTATGCAAAACAAAAATGTATTGTTATGTAAATGTGTAATGTAAGTTGTATATGTCACATTATTTTTTTAAAAAAATTTCCCCCCTTAAGGGAAGTACTTAAATATAAAAGACATAGAAATAAACATTATAATAAAAAAACGATTATCTTGAGTGTTTCCAATAGGAAGCTGATATTATAAATTAATTTTTAATTGTAAATAAAATTTGAAAAGTAAAAAATGTGTTTATTTTTTTCTACTTACTTATAATTGGTAAGTTTTTAAAAAAAAAAATTAGAGTAGTAAATAATACAAACTTTGTATTACCCAAAAGGGGGATATTAGTATTACAGAAGTTGCTTTACTCTTATACTGCGTTGTTCTGAGTAAAAAATGGTACAGGTTTAATCTTCTATATCTCCCCCCCGTATTATATGCTCAGATATATTATTATTTTCGTTAGAGTTTTCAGTTTTCCGTATATTTATTGCATAACCCACTTTAGAAAAAAATTTTGAAAAAAAAAAAAAAATTAAAACTGTAAATAAATGTCCTTTACTTTCTGGCATTACTGCATGTGGTGTCTTACAGATTTTATACAAAAATAAGATTAATTAAATTTGGGGAACACTATCAATCATAGGATCAATAAATGAAAAAGATACAGCGGATGAAAAATTATTGCTGACCTAACCTAACTTTTTTTTTAAATGTTTTTTTGTTTCTTTTTTTCACCTTAAAATTTTCTACGTAAAGCATTTAGGGGTATAGAGCGAGCTGAGCCTGCTTAGCCCCAGAAAACCCTTTGAACTTGCAGATCCCCTTTTTAAAAAAAAAGGAAAAAAACCCCCCAAAAAAACCCCCAAAAACAACAATATTTCCCCCACGTTTTGGGGCAAATTAACCACCGTTGCCAGGATGAAATTAAAAGAAAAATAAAATAAATTTTATGAAATTTTGTTTTTTTAAAAAATTTGAAAACTTTTATACTATTTATGATGTTTTGTATGTAATGTAATGTAATGTAATGACATTAGTTTATTTAACTGGTATACTTATTTATAATATTTAAAAAGACAAAAAAAGGGGTATGGTGTGTTTATTGTTTTTTTAATTTACCTGAATTTACTTTAGCATCAAGCATAGGTAACCATATATTATTTAAATTAACATATATTGATGCTATAAAAATTTTTCTTTTTTTTTAAAAAAATAAATGCACTTTCCTTTATTTTACGTTTTTTTGAAAAAAAGCCTTTGTTTTAAAAGCTAGAAGAATTCCAGTAAGGGGGTATTCTAGTGTAGAGCCATGAATTTTTTGGGGATTTTTTTAAAGGGGGCCCTAAAAAAAAAAAATTAATATTTGTACTATCCATTTTTTTATGAGTTATTTATTATCATTACAAAAATACATAAAAAAAATAAAAAAAATTTAAAAAAGGAAAAAAATTAAAAAATTAAACTGATGAAGTGGGGGGGGTCAAAAAAAATTGGCCCTGACTATGCTCACGATTCCCAATGTCCCCGCGATCTGAAAAAAAAAAAAAAAAATTATAAATGTAAAGTTTTGTCGCAATGTCCGGAAGTACGGAAAAAAATTTAAAAAAAAAACAATCACCAAATGGCGGCTGTTAAAAAAAAAAAATTTTTTTTCCACCTTTTTTTTTCTTTTTCAAATTTTTAAAAGCAGTAAAAAATGAAAAACTGGAGATGCAGATAGTTTTTTGGGCTTAGACAAGTCTATAAAGATCGGTCCCCTGGAACTTCATCAGCTGCTAATTTTTTTTAATTTCAACTTATTTATTTTTTTTTAAATTTTTTCTGTATTTTTTTAATGTTAATAAATAACTCATAAAAAAAAAGGGTGGTAAAAATATTAATTGCCTTTTTTTTTGGCACTTCCAAAATCACCTAAAAATTTATGCCTCTACACTAGAATACCCTATAAATGAGTGTTGACAGATTTTTTATTTTTGGAATTCTGTGTTTTTAATGTATGTTCTATGTTCTTATATGCGTTTGGCTAATGATGTGAAAGTTTTTTTTTTCATTTTTATTACTCTATTTAAAGCGCTGGTTGATTTTTGCTCTGATAAAACTAAACAGAAAAAAATTTTCCGATTTTTGTGTGAACAAAACCTATAGAGAAATTTAAATTAAATTTATGTAACGTAATTTGAATGTAAAATTTCGTTTTTTTTTAAAAAACCCATCTTATGAAGTATTCAGATTTTTTTTAAAATTTTTAAGCATAAGATTACACATAAAAAAAAATTAAAAAAAACCCCCTTTCGATGAATCTGTTACGGAACAACTAAGAGTAGAATTTATTTTAAAAAATGTTAGGGGGTAAAAAAGTTCATTTACCTTATTAAAATATGACTCCATAACCATTAAAAAAATTTTATATTTATAAGACTATCTTATGGTTTTTTGGTGGAAATAAACCAATGTGTTGCTTCTGAAAACAAAGATTTATTTTATTATTTTTTTTTTTAAAGAAAACATCTTATTTAATACACTATTGAAAAAAAAACCCACCTAAAACAAAGAAACGACATTCAAAGTTTATTTTTCCACTCATTCTAATATTTTTTTAAAATTAAATATCATTCAAAGTTTACTTTTCGGCCTTTTTCTTAATACCAAATTATCAATAATTTTAAGCTTCAAGTCAACTTCAAACTAATCAGTTTGACATTTATAATCAAACTCACGAAGCGCGCCAAATTCAAAATTAAAGAAATCCATTTTCTTTACATATTTATAAGAGATAAAAAAAAACAGTATTATTTTTCTTTTAAAGTAGGTTTCTATAAAGGTCTTAAGGCAAAACAAATAATTTTAGTACTGATAATAAAAATAATTCTTAACTGTTGACACACTATTTTTCGACCAGGATTTTGACGCACTATGAGCCTTAATAGTATATTACATACCGAGAAAGGGCCCATTACAAGATTTCGAAAATTAGGGGGGACGAGCGTGAGCGAGACCGAAATTTAAAAAGGGGGTATAAGGGCTTACCACTCGAGTTGTGTACTATACTTTTTTACGACTTTATGTTTAGTTTTTTTTAAATAAAAGCAGAAGATTATGTAAACTTTAAGTAACAATACAAATAATAATACAAACATTTGCGTTGTCAAGGCGATTTTTGTTTCAAGCCCTTTACGTAAAATCTATTGAAATTTTTTAAGATTTTGGGGGCTCGCGGCTAATGCATTTAATGTTACGTAATTATATATTCGTAACTGCCCTTACTCACAGTTTGGTTTTTACAGTATAGTGTTTTTAATTGAGATTTACTGAAAATAGACGGTGTGTAATTGGTTCTTACTAATATAGGAGTAGAAAAAATATTTTTCCGATGCTTTTTATAAACATTTATTAATACGCTTATTCGTAAAAACTTGCGATTTGCTATAAAAAATATCTTTTTGTATATTTTTTTAACTAAATATAATTTGCAACGTAAGGCCACAGAGTTGATGATACCAAATAACTAGATTTTTCTATAAAATACCCAAACTATATTTTTTTTTTTTTTCCTGTTTACGTAACGTTAAAAAATAACCCTATTTTTCTCGTAACAGCTTTAATAATTAGGCCCAAAGGGGCAATTAGTTTCAGCAATATACAAACAAACATATACCTTTACAGTTTTATTTAAAATAAGACCTATTTAATGTAGCTCATATATATTTTGCAATATATGATGCAAAATGCACATGCTTTTACAAATAAAATATACTAAGAATAAAAGAAAACGTGTAGTGTGAATCTGAATAAACCGATTTTTCTAGTTTTTATTTAAAGGCAACCAATAATTACGTGAATTATTTCGGTTTTTTTCCCCCCCCTTTTTTCCTTTGGGAAAATGCGTGAGACTTACCGACTCCCCAAAATCCTCATAAGTTTTTTTAAAAGCGTTTTTTTTGTTAAATACGTTAATCCATGCTTTATTGCCTTGGATTTATTTTAAAAAATCATAATTTGCTTAATTATTTTTATCTAAGACTAGTTAAGACTAGTATTTAAAACTACTAGAAACGTAGTCCAGAATTATATGAGAAAATATTATTGTGTAAGATTAGCTTATCGTATTACCTATATTTTAGTGAAATTACATGTTTTACTTATTTTAAACCAAGTTTTTAGAATTTTTCATGTTTTGGGAAAAAAAAATTTCTGATATTTAAACCCCTTCCCCCCCCACGTGAGAATGGGGGATCCCCCCTAAATGCTTCACGTTATTAATGGACTTCCCCTAAGATATATTTGTCACCTTAATAAACTGACCAATTTAATAAAATCTTAAAAGTCAGTTTTTGCGTTATCATAAAAAAAATAGTATATTATAGATGCTGGGAAAATATTTTTGCACTCATAGTATAACGCACTAAATAAATAAATAAAGTATATTGAGTAATAATTGAGTTTTGGCAAGAAAAATTTGTAAAGTTATAAATTGTTCATATAAAATTTATTTCTAATTTTTTATTAGATCAGTTATTAAGTCTACTGTTATTTTTTATTTCTTTTTATTATTTTTAAACATCTTGATTTTATTTGGAGTGGTATGGGACCAAAAATGAATGATCTATGGAAAAATATATAAATGATTGATGCGGAAGTTATTTTTTTGACAAAATTGTTTTTATTTTTTTTCAAATGTAGTGCTTTTCCTATCAAACCAACCAAAGAAAAAAAATATTTTTTTTGCAGGATAGGACAACTAATTAGCGTTTTTAATAAGGCAACTTTTTAAAACCGCAGAGGGAAATATTTTTTACAAATACACATTCTTTGTTTTAAATTTAAGTTCCCTTATTTTTGATAAGGAAATAATTAACTGAAGCCTAAATATCTATATCCGCTTTATACGTAACCACAAAAACTGCATAAATACAGAAATAGTTTTTTGTTTTATATACTATATCGGCCTCAGATGAACATGGCCTAAAGACCAGTTTTTTTCCAAAAGTAAGATTTTACTCATCGTTAAAAAATCGTACCAAGATGGCGGAACGAAAAAATTAAAAATATGGCTGAAGTTCATGCTTGTTCAGATTAAAAGGAAAATGTTCCAATTTTAAGAAACAATTATAACAAGACTGATATTTCCTTGACAAAAGACTAACAGGCTGTAAAATTTGGTCTATTTGACTTAGGTCATTTGAAGTGTACAGGGGTAAAACGGGCTAAGTCAAATATTATGATTTTGAGAAAAAGCAATTTTTTATTTAAAAACGCTAAAAAAACTAAAGTATTTAGATAAATTAAATTTTCTTTTTACGAATATGTTTTCCAACTATCTGAGATCTGACGGTCATAAACTGCAAGCATTTTAAAAAATCATTGATGAAAAAATTAACAATTTATTGATCATGACTTAGCCCGTTTTTTTCCCTGAATTCATAACAATTTTGTTTTTTGAAATAGGTTTATTTCACTCAAAATCCAACGTTATGCATATATAACCAATATAGCGAAACAAAACTGAACTAAAAAATAATCTTCGGTATTCTCACATAAATATATCTGATTACCTAAAATAAAAACTTAGTAGTTTAATTAGTGTAAAAAAAGGTAGATTTTTTTTGTTTACTTTAAAGGTTTTTTATAGAAAATATTTTTTCTGTATTTCCAGTTAATTATATACCAGAGGGATAAAGTAATATTGAGCTTCTTTTCCACAGAACCTTTAAAAACTCTGCAAATTCATTGCATTATCAAGTTATTTTCCAGTACGGAATATTTTTTTATTTAATATCTCCTGACTTATCGCGTTTTTGTCGGTAATTTTTTTATAACAAAATTGTACAATATCTTCTATGAGATGACATCAGTATCTTAATTTCGTCAAAAATTGACTTAGTCCGTTTTTCCCCTGTACCCTTTATTTTCATCCTAGGCAGACGATATGAATGTATTTTAAATAAAATTGGAGACTAAATGCTGTTTCAATATTTGGAAAATTTACATAATACTTAGCATTTTTAATTTTATACAAAATATAGCTGTTTAATAAACTTAAGCTTACAAGAAAGGGTTCTTCCATTTTCCTTCGGTGAACTGTAAGTTGCCTATTTTATGGTAGATATTTCGAAGGATTCTGTTTTTCTGGAACTTAGTATATTTAATTCTTTAGAGATGCTATTTTTATAAATTTCTTTAAAGCATATACAAAATTGACCAAAAAATTTCACTCTTTTAGGCATTTATATCTAGGTTTATTGTAAAAACCATGTTTGGATCCCTATTATATACAGTGTTGCATGTCTGTGCTTTGAGCATAATGATTGTGCCATGTTCTGATTTGAATTTCCTGTTTTATTAGAAATTCACTTTTGTGATAACACTGAAGAAAACGTATTTTGGGATAATTGGAAAACCCAAAATTTAGATGTGTAGAGAAAGAGAATAACCTGTTCTCAAACCCTACACAATTAAATAAAAAATTACGTTATAATAGGATCCCCCAAACTCTGGTTTATATTAAAATAAATATTATAATAAATCGTATTCACCATTTTGTCAGCAAGTTTAAAAACATTATTTCAATTAGTTGAATAAAATCATAGTTTACATATCCTTATGAAAAAGAAAACATAAAATATTAAAAAGCGACCAGTCTGTTTTAAAACTTACTAGATCAAAATCGTTTCAAAGCTTAAATCAGGTTGGCTAAGGGTGGTGGAAATCCCGTAAGGCGGATAGGGATTGTTAATGAAACGTTGTGTTTACTTGTTTGTAGGCTACATTTAGCACAGCTGCCTTAAGAGGTAGTAGCTAGGGAGTGGGTCGAAGTACCTAAAGATCGTGCCCAGATTGGCTATAATATAAAAAAGGTAATCAGCAAGCTAAAGTCCTTAAAGAAAAAAAAAAATATTAAACTTTATGTTTACTTATTACAAATCCTGCTTAAATGGTTTTTGTAGAAGAAGTAATACCTGGGCTAATTTTTTAGTTAAGCAAAGTAAAATATTTTTATGAATAAAAAGCTTGTTAAAAAGCATAAAATACCACCACTTAAAAATACTTTCAAAAACCATCGACTGAAAACTGGCAATAAACATGTCTCTTTGGAGGAGAACAAATGTGAAGATGAAGAAATGAAGAGGGAACCTCTTTTGACTATATTTCCAAAAATATAAAAACATTATACTAATAAAATATGACTTAAAGAGCATCCCGGTATTTTGTATTTAATCCTTCAAGGGTAAAAGTAATTCTCACCCAACGTCGTCTCCGAGGGTTTTTCAGACACAATCGTAAAAAACTAACCGAAAATCGTCTCATAATTTGACACATTCATTAATGTTTAACCCTCGCCTGGGGCCCTCGTTTAGGCCCAGGTTCTGGTACACTAGGTGTTTGGGGATCGTTTTCGACGTGAAATTCGGATTCAACGCCTCAAAAAAAACCCATAACGATTTTCGGTTCGTTTTTTTCGATTGTGTAAGGAAAACCCTCAAAGATGAGGTCCGCGTCCAGATTCCGGTGTACCAGGTGTTCAGGGGGTCGTTTTTGACGTGTAATTTGGATTCAGTGCCCCAAAAAACGTCCCACAATGATTTTTGGGTTGTTTTTGGCAATCTTGTCAGGAAACTCTGGGAGATGACGTCCACGTCCAGGTTCCGGCGCACCAGGTGTCCGGGAGGGTTCGCCGATGCCATATTTGAATTCAGCGTCCCCGAAAACCTCAAAACGTCGAGTTTCTCTCCTTCCCCGCAAACATAATAATCGTGATCAGCGACCTTGAATACCTCCGGGAACCCGATTTAGGGCCAGTTCTGACTCTTATATACAAAGTTATTAAATGTTCCAAAAGCCGTCTCAAAAAATGCATTTTTTTAATGCATTTTTGGCTGCAGCAATGCAATTTGCGGTTTGTATAAGTCACAAAGTAGGTACATTTTTTATTAAAAATTTTGGAAGCGAATACAAAAAACCGAATAGTCCATTGAAATGTTACATTTTTTTGGTTTAACCTTGCGTTTTTTAGAAGACGCAATTTCATTGTTGGAATGTGTGGGGGGTCACTAGGAGCTTAACTCCAAGTTTGTGGGGTTGCAAGACTTGTCCCGCGGCCGCCATTTGAAGGGTCAACGCTTTCGCTATATCTCCCGAACTATGCATCCCACAAAAATTGTGTAAAGACATAATTTGTAACAAATCGCTTTGTCTATAATTTTGTCTTTTTTTTTCAATAAAATGACAAATAAAAAATTTGAGAAAATTTCCCAACAAATTTTCTTTTTTGTTATATAACTTCTTTATTCTTTATTTCACGACTAAATGACCTTAGACCAATCTTATAGAGCATTTTCCAACCGACATTTTGATCTATATTTTTTTTTGGATTTTGGGGAATTTATGGGCGTTCCAGAGCTTATTATCATACATGATTTTTAATATTTTTCTTAACATAACTACACTCATCAAAATTGTCTAGGGAACAAGAATCAAATTTTCTTATAACTTTGTGTAGATTATATACTTTGAATATTTCTCTGTTTTGTCTGAAGCCTTCTTGTTGAAGATCTAAAAAAATAGAATTTATAAGAAAATTCAGCAAAAAAAAACGAGAAATGAAAATAAATCACTTAAAGTATCACAAATTCCATTCTTGTTCCCTAATAATTTTGATGTGTATATATTAATAATTACCTAAAAATGAAGGGACATTTATTAAAATTATGGGGAAACTTCTGAGTTATCGCTTCCTCCAACACAAGATGCAGCTTGTTTCCACAGTTTCCGAGTTTAACACCAGATGCAGTCGTGGCTCGGAAAATACAGCACTTGGATTAAAAAGCATGGGAAACATTTGGATACCAATCCAAACCTTAAAGCCTTCAGCACCCCCCGATCTAATAAAATTAATTTTCTGCAGATGCAAAGCAATTGAGGAAGCATGTGTGGTTGCAGAGAAGCAGGTCTGAAATGCTCTGCAGTGTGCCTCAATTGTTCTGGAGAAACCTTTTCCAACATTATGGGGTTATCGAAATTAATGGAGGAAAATGAATTTGAAGATGAATTACAAACAATGACTCCGATTTTAAATCCTGTCATTTCCCAAACCTTCACTTTTGACATTAAATTAGATCCTCACCACCTCATAGGTGGTGAGGAAAAGGGTCATTTTTAGGTAAATAATAATATAGTAATGTTAAGAAAAATATTAAAAACGATGTATGAAAATAAAAAATTAAGGCAGACGTTTCATAGTTACCGTATTATTGCGAGTAGTAAGACTTTGGAGCGCTCTGGAACGCCCATAAATTCCTCAAATCCAAAGAAACTAAAAGTCAAAATGTTGCTGGGAAAATGCTCTTCAAGATTAGTTCGAGGTCATTTGGTCGTAAAATAAAAAATAAAGAAGTTGTAACACAAAAAAGAAAATTGGTTGGGAAATTTTCTCATATTTTTATTAATAACTTTTTATTTGTCATTTTATTGAAAAAAGTTAGATAGACAAAATTATAGATAGTGTAATTTGCTACAAATTATGTCTACAAAATTTTTGTGTGTTCGATAGATATAGCGAAAAAGGCGTTTGCATCCCTTTTTCTAATATGGCGGCCTAACAGGGGTTGCAACCCCACAAACTTGAAGTTCAGCTCCTAGTGACCCCCCCACACATCCCAATAATAAAATTGTGAGGAGACGCTCTATAACAAAAAGAAAATAAGGTCGTTTTGAAGCTATGTTGTTTAAAACATATTTTTTTATTTTTGGCCATCCCTCATTAGGTGATGTCCCATGTTTTTTGAGACACACTTTATTAATAAAGTATTATTATTGCATATAAATAATTTTTTCTTTGTAAAAATTATTAGGAATTAGTAATAGGTTATGTGTGCGTAAGTATGTTAGACGCTTCAGCAGGTTATGATTTTCGTGCAATTAAAATAAATTAATGGTTTATTTTGTTATATTCAGTATGTCAAACAAAAAGTCTCATGCGATACATAAGGAAACGCATACGCAAAAAGAAAGTGCAGCCCAATTATTCAGGTAAACCGGACGCATAATATTATCTTATATAAAGCAAGCAATAAAACCTTAAATGGCAAATAATACACCATAGTTGCACAACATTAAAACTGGTTCAAGTTTTCATTTCAAGTTTGGTCCGATCTAAAGAGAAAATATTCTTCTTTTTTGTTTTACCGGCAGGCGTTTCTGTTGTTGTACGTAATAATTTCTTCTTATCCTTATAATTATTAATCCTACACAAGATATACTTTCGTTTAGCCATGCAAGGTCTGAAACATTACTTACTCGTCTGTATCATTTTTTTATATTGTGCTTTTTTTACTTAAGAAAAACCACTCGGCTTTAGATATCAATAAGTTATTAGTTATTACTTTTATCAATAGAGTTTTGAAAATTATAAGAGATACATAATCAATAAAATTAATATTGCAGTGTTCATGAAAATCAGCCGAAAATCGTTACTCGGGGGTTTTCGAGATTCCGAATTCAATTCTGGCATTAGAACTACTCGAGAGTATAAATTATATAAATGTTAATTTAATATTAAATTATATTACACATATTATAAAAACAATTGCTTTGGAAATCTTTTCTGCCTCGAAACTGGATTTGAAAAAGGCACCAAAGCTATCAAGAGAGTAGAGTATAGTTACCGTGGAGACCGACGCGAATAGAAATTTCCTGTATCGACTGAAAAGAATAAATATGGAAATAGAGAGACCTTAAATCCGTTGGGAATGGGGGGAAAATCAGAGAATAAAGAGCTCGGTCCTGTCACCATGATCCAGGGAGGTCCCGTATCTCTTGTTCCTGCAAGACCGAATGTGGCAAAAGGTGCAGGTGCCGACGAAGTGAGTTGGAGTGCCCACATGGAGTGCAAGCATTGCGATGGCCATTGCTCAAACCAAAGGCACTTCCAACCAGGGGGAATAGTGACGAGAAGAATATGAAGAAGGGAAAGAAGAAGAGTGAGAAGATGTATATGAGTTTTGGGGATAACTCAATATTAATAAAAAGTAATATTATTTAAAAAAGTATATTTTATAATTGATTTTACTTTCATTTTCTCCAGAAGCCACCTGCGCCTCCGGTAAAGAGATTTCGCATACGAAAATCGTTTAAGATATTTAGATTTTCAAAGTTTTAGTGTTATAATATTAAGTAATATTAAGTACAATTTATTACAATGTTTTTAAAAAAGGCGTATAATGGCATATCATAATGCTATAGTTCTGGAGCTTTTGAAATGAAAATCTTTCTATCAAAAACTTATTTTGCTGATTTGATAAAAACACCTGGACTACCGAGGTGAAATAGCCGATTAAATTTCGGATCACATAAACCTTTCCGGTATATGTTACTTGATTTTAATGTTTGGGGTTAGTCAATTTTTTTCAGTCCATTTATTATGACCCCTTTAAGATTGAACCTTAATTTTAATAAATAATACTTAAAATGCTTTGAATTTTAAATATTAATTTAAGAAAATGTATTTAAAAATCTTACCAGAATTAAATGTAACAATAAAATCGCCTTCTTTGTGGCATTTTGATGCTTTTAGCATGTTTTTTGTGTTTGTGTATACAAAGTACCCTATAGCAATAGCTCATATTTGGTTGATGCAATACCTTGTAAAATTATTTTACATGAATATTAGCTTTTGTTAATAATTTTAGCTAAGTAAATAATTTCTTGTGTTGAGTTTAATACTTAATAAATTACTTATGTCGTTCTTGATATTTTAAAGGTACTATATACCTTTAACATATCGAGAACACCATTGAATTACTTTATAAAGGGTATAATATCTGAAGAAATTTTCATGAATTGACCGAACCGGTTTTAAAATTTATTTTCTATAACTTTTTTTTTTTTTAAATTACACTCATAAATAATAGTTAAAATTCTTTTTAGGATGATCTTAATTACATAATCTAATCTGTATTAAAATAAGCTGACCAAATTATGTAAATTATATTTTTCATTTCAAATTATATTATAGTTTTATTTGCACTTATATGATTATAACTGCATAACCATCTATGCTTGGCACATAGATTACATAATTATCAAAAAGAGTTTTTAATATTATTTTAATCTAATCCGATCTCTTCGCAACATATATAAAATTTTCGGCTAATTTATTCTCCTTTTGCCCATCTGTTTGGAAATGTTGTGTAATTTTTACCAATAAAATATTAGCACTCATAAGTATTTTCTATGGCATTTCAGAGACCTATATTTTAAAAGCTACTAATGGTGTATACTGACTGTTATAACAATAAATAAACTACCAAGGGGAGGCCCCGACCTAGGAAATTCAGTTGGAGATGGGACTCTGTGCAATTGTAGTACTCAAAAAAGGTAATCAACCCTAGCGTCTATTCTATTTTTAATAAACTTTTGAAATAAAATATTTACATTAAGAGTGCATTTACGCTACTCCTTAGGGTCGGGAAAAAGGACGCGGAGACGGTGAGCGGAGACTAACAAACTCCCACTACCACAATTTCGTATAGCCGCATTAAAAATATTATATTTTATTTAGGTTCTTCCAAATTCGGTGCATCGATGCGATGTTGTTTCCGATTGCAAGCCTACAGGAGGTAACGTTTTTCGGTAACTATTTTTCACTTAAATGATAATTTAAAGGTAAGGAAATAATCTATGCCTCTGCTGTAACGGATTTTTAAAATATGAGTCGAGTTAAGAAAAAATAGTATCTAAACACAACCGATTTTAGGGTGACTTTCACTCAAGGAAATATTAAGAACTAAATCCAAATTTAAAAAACTATTACAGCAGAAGCCTAGATTTAAGTGTTGGCTTTCATTTAATTTTTAAAAATGATCGATAACTTATACCGTTTTTGAGAAAAACGTTATGCCCCGAACCCCAAATTGGATCCAATTTTCGCGGCGCGAATGGACTCTTAAAAAAAAATTAATCATGTTGATTGATAATCCCCAAAAAGTTGTACCCCAAATAATTACCTTTAAATTAATTTAATTGTCAGAAGAATTAAATTAAAAAAATTACCGTGCGCGAGACTCGGACCCAGGTATGTAACCGCCTAGGCTATTTCGTCGCTAGCGATGGCGCCGAGAAAATCTTTCTAACGTATAAGCTGACTCTGAAATTTCAGAGGCTTTTTTCTCCTAATATGGCCGACCATTAGACGCTATTATTTTAAGGGGTTGATTACCTTCATGGAGTGTTACAAAGGCACAGAGTCCTATCCCCACCCAAATTTCCCATGTCGTGCCCTTCCCTTGTAAGATTTACCACTTTATAATATAAATTTTATATAATATACATTGAAGTATAAACATTCTATCTACGTGGGGCAGCCATTCGTCCGTGATTTCCCGAATTTGTCTTACAATTAGTTTAAAATGTGTCCATGGGCCATCTGGAAGGATTTTGAAAAGAGTCCTGATAACACCGGACCTTTTTTGTGACAAGGGAAAAAGTCGATTTCTATAGACCGTCCATCAAAGAAAAAGAACCAATCGTACCCAGAATGATGTTTTAAATCGTAAATATTGACTATGCGCTAATCATTTATTGTTAGGTTTTATAGAATAATTGCGGTTTATTGACTAGAAAATAAACCAAGAAAGTGCAAAAAAGCCATCTTGGAACAATTTTATTATACCCGGTATGCCATCTAATCAATAAATACGCGATAAATAACTTTTCCAAAATTTTAATTGGGTGTACTAACCACGATTGTTCCCAAACTACTATTTTTTAACAAAAGCCAAGTTCGAGTTGGCCCCTAGAATGACAGATCAGATAGATCTGCACGTATGCCGATAATTTTCAGACATATTTTTGTTCATCAATTTCCTTTCGTTTAGATGGCCATACTGAGTATAAATTTATCCAATATGGCTTTTTAACACTTTCTAAGGTCTATTTCCAGTTAATAAAACCACAGTTAACCTTTGAAAACCTATTAATAAATGACACGAGCAAAAAATTTTTGTAACATGATGAGAATGTTATTTTGCGTTTGATTTAGAAAGAAAAACACATTTTCTCAGAAAGCCTGACGTCCCATTTTCAAGCACCTGCTTCTTTATAATACGATTTTTTAAAATCTTTTTTACCGCCTAACGAAAGCAAAAGACAGAGGGGTTATTTTCACAGATTATAGAACTAAGGGGTTGTATTTTTTTCCCGCATCCATTGTTTCACTCGTTTACAGCAGTCAAGTGTTTAAGTCGATTTTAATATAAAATTGAAATTGAGTCTCGATCAATAATCCAGCCGATAAGTTTTAATATGTTTTTTATATATTATAAAGTCTAAGGTAGACTTATTTTCGAGAGAAAAAAAGCCTTTTTTTTATTTTTTAAGTGCCAAATTGGGAATCAGATAAAGTACCCATTTTTGTTGAGTAGTGTCCGAAATTTATTATGGATGTATCGAAAAAAAAATCTATGCCGTTTGCTGTTCCAAAGGGTGGAGAAAACCAGATCATTTTAAGGATTGACTTTAATCCCAAACAAAGAATTTCAAAGCATAGAAAAAAAAATATTGTATCCAAATTTACTTCTGCGCAAAGGCAGCCTTTCCAGGAACACCGGTACGTGGGCCCTTTTTAAACTTGGACATCGTGTTTTTCGGGGGGATTTAATTTTTTTTTTTAAATCTGATCCACACCTCAACCCTAGTTGTGACTTAACATTTTTCCCCTTTCTACCAGTAACCTTTACTTAAAATTCAGAATAAAATTAAATTACTGGACCCCCGGGATTGTCAAAAAAAAAACGAACCCTTGGTCCCAGACTTCAACAGTGGAATTTTTAGATAAAAAAGTGTTTAACTTTACCGAAAACGATTTTTTAAAAAAGGGTCGTTTAAATGTTTGTTGTGATATGATGGTAATGAATAAGTTAATATGGAAAAATGATCCTGGGGAAAAAGTTTATTCAAAAAGTCGTGAATTTTCAGCTTACGTCTGTTTATGAGGGCAAAACCTTTCTATTCCTTTAGCCCATTTAGTGAAATAAAAGAAACCTATGACAACATAGAACCAAATTAAACGTTAAATATGAACAAATAACTTAATAAGCCATAAATACCCCCCCAGGACTTCAAAGAGGTTTTAAAAGTATTGTTTTTTTTGTGTCTGTGGGGCAGTTTTAGCAACAAAAAAAATACTTCGTTTTAAAAAAAATTTGGCTCCCGAACCCTTTTAAACTGGTACTTTAAAATTAAATATGCTCCCCCCTTTTATAACACAAAAAAGGTTTCTCCGCCTTTTTCATTAAGCTTCTAGAAAACCCTTTTTCGAGATTAAAAGAACGTATGGTTTCCAATACCTAAGAGAAATAAACTTAACTTAGGATGCAAAATTAAAAGGGCAATAATGGACCCTGATAAGAGTCGATTTATTCCCCTTTTAAAAAACAATTAAATGAGGAGGAATTCAGCTTGGAGTTTTTTGTATGTAGTGAAAGGGGTTTTTTGGGAAAAAAAAAATAAAGCCCAAAAAAATAGATGAACTTTGGGGAAAAACCCCCAAAACGAGGGTGTCCCTTTTTTAAAAAAAAAATTTTTCCACTTTCATTTAAATTTTGTTTTCCCCAAATTAGGGGTTCAGTAAGCGACAAACAAGGAGAGAAGTTTTACCAAGACATCGGGGAAAATGGAAGCAAGATAAAGGGGCGCTGGGAAACCCCTCTATGTTGGGCGACTACTGTTGTGGTTAGTGTACAAATTCGTGCAATATTTTTTTTATTACAAAAAATCATTTCCCCAAAATGTTTGTGAATAGATTTACATGTTTTTAAAAATGTTTTTATTAAGTAAATATATTTGATTGAAAAATATGTCGTCCCTCTTTTTTTCTCCTTACAAAAAAACTGTATGTTAAGAAATTAGCTTTTAAATTTTTGGGTTTAGGGGCTTTAAATACTTTAAATAAACATATTTTCATTAATGTTACTTTAAAAAAAATTAATTTGTTCACTTGTGTGACCAGCGCATAGTCAGTATTCAGTATTTAAAAGGGCACATTGGGTACGAATGGTCCCATTTTTCTTCTATGAATTGACGGTCTAATAGCTTGTAACAGAATAAAAGACTTTGGAAAATTTAACTGGGTGATTTTATCAAACATTACTAAAAGTAACAAATGGTCAGATGTCGAAAAAGTAGGAAGAAAAATAATATCGAAATCAATAATACAAAGTTGATTGACGAATAAACAAATTCAAAAACTTTTTGTTTGAGCCTTAGTGAGAAAGATAGAATAAGCGCGACTTTTTGATATAATCAAGCAGCAAAAAGTCAAGTATAACCTTAAGGACCTCAGTTGTGACTTTTAAAATTACATTGACAAAAAATTTAAAGACCAAAAATATCAAAAAATTAAAAAATTAATCTGTTTAATTTAAACCCTTTTTTATTTACTTTAAGTTTTAAAAAAGTAAATAGTTTAGAGTTTCAAGTACCTAACCCTGATAACGGAACTATATTATTATTTTTATTAACAGATAAACTCCAAAACAAAAGAGTGTATAGTATTATTAGTACCAACGTACTTTTCAAACTATTTTATTTGTCATGCTGTAGTTTAAGTCGATTATGTTTTTTTAAGATTTTTAAATAAATCCCAAAAAACTATTTAAACGAATTAAAAAAATAATATGGGTAATGTATTTTTATTGTAAAAATATTTTTTAGGGGCTTTCGCATAAAAAACTTAACTTCACCCAAACGTCCAGAGGTTTTGAATTTTTTGGACGGCGTTGACAGACCGAGAATTTAAATATTTAGGTAAATATAGCAAGGGAAGAGAAATGACCAAGTTTTTGTATTATAACATTCTACCAGTATTTTGCAATATTCCTGCTTCACTTTTCTACAAATTCTAATATTTTTTTGTTTACTTAGTAAATGAATTCTGCATATTTTAGTTCTTTTTTCTAAGATTTATTTCTTGAAAATTTCAAGTTTTAAGAAAAACACCCGTAGAAAACACTGATTATACTTCTTTAAAATAAGTCGATAAAACAGGTTATGTTTAATTAATAGGAAAGTAAATTAAAACAATTTATGCATGCAAGAATCAGGTTGCACATCAAAAACATTCCGTGACTTCGATTTTTTCAATAATTGTTCTTATACTATGGCGTGGTTGAAAAATATGACTAGGAAATAATTTTACGTTAAAAAATTAAAATTATGCCTTGCTTAAATGTATTTCCCAGTTTTAAGTTTAAAATGAAAATAGATATTTGGTTTGCTTGAAAAAGAAGCAGACTTAATTTAGGTTTCAAGTAGCTGTATGAAGACCGTGCTTAAATGGAACATACCAGGTAAAGGTGAAAATCAAAAATCCCTGGTACTGTTTTTTCATATATACATATAAAAACTTGTCCGCAATAAAAGCCAGTCTAAAAAAGAGATTAAGCATTAACCTTTACATAGGCCTTAAGTTCTTATGACGTTCAAAAACTTAACAAACCCAAAATGGTGAAAACATTAAAATGCTTTCATCTGAAAATAAAAATTTTAAAATAGGTGAAAAACAAGCCCAACTGTTTTTACCAAATTTATTTTTTTAAATGCATGTAGAAACAAATCAAACGACTTATATTTAGATTTACCAAAGGATGTCGGACAATTTTAGACCGTAAGCCATCGAATAATATAATAAAAATAATCCAAGGATCAAAATCTATATCATGCCGAAGGGCGCCTTTACTTTGGGGGTGGTTGCCAAACCTTTCCGGGGTGGATTTTTTTTTTTTATATTTTGACCACAGAAATCGATAGAATAATAATCTTTAAGCAAAAAAATGTTTTATGCATTTTTTTTTGTAAAATGCATACTTTTTAAGTTATTCGCGATCGAAAGTCGGAGTTTTTCGTCAATAAAATCAACGTTTTTAATCGGTTTTTTGCAAATAACTCAATAAGTATGCATTTTATCAAACAAACTGTAAATCACAAAATTAAAGCTTTAAAAAATAAAAAAAAGGATTTTTTTGTAATTGCTGTAAAACCAATACAAACCAAGTTGTGGTTTCTTAAAGGTTAGCTGTTATTCTTCAAAAATCTACGTATCTTTCGAGAAAAACTAATAATAACTTTTTTGAAACACCTTTCTTTTTTTTAAGAGGTATGTATTATAAATGTTGAGTGAGTTATGATTAAAATAATATCAGACCAAAATTTTTTGAGTGAAAAAATATTCGAAAACAACCCCCCAATTACGACCCTAATTAAAATGAGTCGTACTCCCTTTTTCCTTTCCGTTTTTTTATAAATCATAAATACATTCTAAAATTTTAATCGATTTAAATTGCTTAGTTTTGAAAAAACGGAGCTGCAAGTAAAAATTAAGTTTCAGAATTTTAATAAAAATTACCTTTTTTTGAAAATAACTCGAAAACTAAGAGTGATACGTAAAAATTACTTAGGTATCAAAATTGTAGTTTTTTGAATTACAAATATTTTGATTTTTTTTTATTTACTGTATGACGAAAATTAAGTGAGATATAAACGTTTAAAACGTGTTTGTATGGACGAGCACTAACTTGTTTCAGCCCTTTAAACTCACTCCTATAAAAAAGTCGGGGATTTAAACAGTTTTTTTATAGCTCTTAAAAAACCAACACAATGGTTTTTTAAAGAACTTTTTATCACAAAAACTAAAGTAGTTACGCTTAGTTACTGAGATATGACAACATTAGGTTTTAAAAAAAAAAAAAAAAAATACAGCAGCGCTTAAATAACTTTAAAACCGTTAAAGCTTCTTTGCAAAATTTCGTTATTAAGAATTTTTGAGAATGTAAAATTAAATAGCAATATCGACACTGTTGCCAGATTTTCTATTTTGCACCTCTTTTTAATCTTTTTTTGCCTAAAATGGAATGTTCGGTTTTTTTTCATTGCAATGATTTGAGAATGCCAAATTTTCTAGGTTTTCGATATTTTTACAAGTTGTTAAGATATGACAACTCCGCATTTTCAATAAAATCTGGCAACATAGTCGATATCGCTGTTAGATTTCACATGCTTAGAAACACGCAAATAACAAATTTTGTAAACGCAGCTTTAGCGGTTTTAAAGATATTTAAGCATTTGCGTACTGTACGCTGGAAATGTATTGTTGTCATATCTCAGCAACTAGAGATATAATTATAAAAATTTGAAATGTTACTTACTACTTATTTTGCTGGTTAAATCATTGGAATACAAATAAAAGAAATATTTTATTTACGATAAATAAAGTTTACATGTAGTGCAACACTGAAAACTCTGTTGTTAGTATCACTGTTCTATTGGATATGTCTAAAAACCCACAGATACCGAATTTTGTAAATGTAGCTTTAGCTGTTTTAAAGATGTTTAAGCCTTGCGGTACTTTTACTAACCCTTTATGTATTTGCGTATAGTATGTCTCAAAGTATACCGTGTTAGCTCTTAGCTTTATTTATGGATTATACCTGCCGACAGCAATAAAACTGCGGATCGGTAGGTATTAAAGGACAGAACATTAGGGACGGACTTTAATATTATAAAGCTTTATAATTTATTGTTTATTTAGGTAAGTATAATCTTAAAATTACATTAAGAAATTAAATATATGCAAAGTTTTAATAAATTTATAACTGCATTATCTATACATAATTACATTTTTAATCTAAATATCTAAATCTAATTCTGTTTCACTATCAGAGTCATCATTGAGATTAATTACAATAGAATTTATGTTGTTTTGGATAGGAATGTAAGAGTCCTCAATTTCTTTAATGTGCTGTAGTGAATTTCTCCAGCTCTCAACTGGTATGTTACTAATTACATTTTTTATCAAATTTATAACACTGGAACTTAAAGTAGGTGTAACATTTTCTGCTCTGATCTTTGATTTTACTTGGTTCCAAAAATGCTCTATGGGGTTAAACATACAGTGATACGGAGGAAGTCGTAAGACAGTATGCCCAGCCTGTTCAACCAAATTATCAGATACATATTGTTTTTTAATTGCATATGAATTTAGGACATCCAAAAGATGCGTTTTTTTGTAACTGAATTCAAAATAAATATAATTTTCTAACAAATATCTGAATTTCAGTTTTTGAACTTGACAAGCTGGTCTTTTGAGCATACGGCTGTGGTAGCTTGCGTTATCCATGACAATAAGAATGTTGTTTGGAATATTTTTTAAAAGATAATTTTGAAACCAGTTTTCAAAAGTTCTGCACTTGTATCCTCATGATAATCCAAGCTAGAATCCTTAATATTCTTTGCAGACAACAGCAGTTAGGGACAAATCCGTCTTCTAAACGAGCGTGTATTATGGTAATGCGTTTTCCTTTATTTGAAGGTGCTTTCGTCTGACAGTTTTGACTGAAATCAACCCATCCTTTGGATACTGTGTCGTGTGTATCGAACCATGTTTCATCAAGGTAAATTATGGATCTGTTTTTTAACCTATATCTTTTAATTTCTTGAAGGTAATTAAATCTCCAAGTGCGTAATTTGTGCCATTCCATTACTACTTGTCTTTTGTCTATTTTGCATTATTTAAATCCCATTTTACAAACAACTCTATGAAGGGTGGCACGGCTAATATTTATATTGGTTTCGTCTTCGTCTAGCTTCTTTTTTAGTTTATCAAAGGTAGGAATAACTTCGCTTTCATAAAGACAATATATTTTAATTCTTATTAGGTCCTGATCACTATTTTCTATACGGTGAGATTGAAAATAACTACGTTTTTTTCTTTTGTTCAATTCTTCACTAATAAATATATCCCTTATCGATGGTATTGGAGTTTTTGTAAGTAGACAGGTTTCTTTTAAAGCTTCTTGTTTAGTTAGACCTCTACTGATTAAAGTTTCATACACATTTTTCACAACCTGTTTTGCATCTAATGACAAATTATTTCGACGCGATATAGTTATATTCTCGTAAAACAACTTTTTCGAAACGCACAGTAAAAACGGTTATTCAACATTGCAACTAAAATATTAGCCAAAATATTTATATGCCTAATGGTTAATACTCAAGAAATACCTGGCCCAACCCTTGCCCTAATGAACAAATGGGTTTACCCAATAACAATAGGTAATAAAATCGTTAAAGGTTTATTGGGGTATGGTCCGTCAAAAGCCATAACGATATACTTTGAGACAGACTATACTACTAATGAGACGCGATAATAATTATTGTTTAAATTAAAATTAAAACAAATTATTATTTTTTAAACATAGTTAATATTTTTATAATTTTCGCATTTACCTAATATTTTTTTTAGACAAATATGAAAATTACTTTCTACCTATTAATATAAGACACAAAAACATACATGCACACACAAGACAGTGGTTATCGTTTTTGCATATTTAATTAAATTGTTTAATAAACATAAAACTATTAGCTCTTTACTGATGATAAATTCTGTTTGCCATTCATTGGAAAATCACATAATCTCATTTGGCAATAAAATTTATGTAACAAGGTTAACTTAAAAGAAACATATTAAAATATGTTAAATTATATATTAAAATTAAAAAAATACTATTTTCAAGGGTTATAACTACGATCTCTGACTAACCCAATTTTGTTAATACTATTTTAATATAAATTTAATGTACAGCCGTTTATTTTGTCGCTGATCACGAATTCGAAGTCAAATTTGACAAAGGACATGGCACACTTCTTGTGGATTTGAGTCACCGACAGATTTTTTTTAAATTTTAGTATTTTATTTTGAAAGTCCAAATAAGCATGTTCTTTCATTGCGTCAACCTTGTAGCTATACAGGGCGATACCATAAAATAAAGCCAAAAATTCTTAAAAATATTTATTTTATTTATTACAAAATACTGTCTGTTACCCTAGACTAATAAAATTAGGCTTTTTTAATTTAAAAAGAATATATATATATATATATATATATATATATATATATATATATATATATATATATATATATATATATATATATATATATATATATATTATACATATATATATTATATATATTATATACAGGGTTTTATCAGTCATGTCCTACAGGGTGCACGATTAATTAATGAACCAACAATTATACAGTCCAGTAGGCCTAAATATAATATATTATGTCAGTTATTATTATAACCTATAGGAATTTCGTAACTTGGCAGTAACTCATTCATGCATACAGCGGGTCTCCCCAAAAAAGTCATTTTTAGATACTGGGTGAACCAAAATTATATGGCGGTTTTATTTATATTTTTTTTCCAGTCATACTAAAACCTCTATTGTAAAAGGATTTTTTATCTACATTATAGACATACGGGATGATGTTAACAGAAGTTCCGAAAAGTGACTTATAGGTACGTAAAATGACGCAATTTAAGACAAACATGAATAATAATTAATGCGTAATATCTTACAGTGAAAATACAGATTACGGATTTGAAGGTAACCCTTAATCATTTCAAAACAAAAATAAACACTATGGTAAACTTCAAATAATAACAAGTTAGATACTGTTTATAGAGGGACATATTTTTATTACTAATTAATTCATACTAAAATGTTTTTAAAAGTAAACTATACTATTTATATGAAAAACAGAGATGAACAGATCATACTAGTCAAAAACTTGTGGTTCTTCAACTGCTCTATGTGCAGCGTCCAAAACAGGTGTAAGTAAAACAGTTGTTGAATATTTAACAACCTGTTGATACCTGGCATATTCCAGGTACCATATTACACTGGCAACATGGGCACATTCGCCAAGTGTTCTGGCACCCACTTTGTATGTGCAATAGGTACCCGAAATAGGATCACCATTTTCTTGGAATGTAGGAAGCCAATATGAAATGAAAATAATATGCTTAATAGCTTGCATAAACCTTAAAACTATCTTTGCCCTTATTAAGTCAGCTTTAAATTGTTAAACTTGAAAAATATATTCATTATTTGGTTCCCTTTCAGCTGTATCTTGAATATAAGCTGGAGCAAGCCTCACTTGATAGGAACCAAATGTTTTAAAATTAGCATAGTCTATAGGCAAAACAGGAAATTCAATATTTTTATTTTCCATATTTACCCATGCACCACCGCCTTGACGTAAGCTTCCTCCATTCCAAGAAAATGGTGATCCTATTTCGGGTACCTATTGCACATGCAAAGTGGGTACCAAAACACTTGGTGTATGTGCCCATGTTTCCAGTGTAATATGGTACCTGGGATATGCCAGGTATCAACAGGTTGTTAAATATTCAACAACTGTTTTACTTACACCTGTTTTGGACGCTGCACATAGAGCAGTTGAAGAACCACAAGTTTTTGACTAGTATGATCTGTTCATCTCTGTTTTTCATATAAATAGTATAGTTTACTTTTAAAAACATTTTAGTATGAATTAATTAGTAATAAAAATATGTCCTCTATAAACAGTATCTAACTGTTATTATTTGAAGTTTACCATAGTGTTTATTTTTGTTTTGAAATGATTAAGGTTACCTTCAAACCGTAATCTGTATTTTCACTGTAAGATATTACGCATTAATTATTATTCATGTTTGTCTTAAATTCGATACAAATACTTTTAGAACTTCTGTTAACACCTATGTATATGTAGATCAAAATCTTTTACAATAGAGGTTTTAGTATGACTGGAAAAAAATATAAATAAAACCGCCATATAATTTTGGTTCACCCAGTATCTAAAAATGACTTTTGGGGAGACCTGTATGTATGAATGAGTTACTGCCAAGTTGAAATTCCATAGGTTATAATAATAACTGACATAATATATTATATTTGGCCTACTGGACTGTATAATTTTGGTTCATTAATTAATCGTGCACCCTGTAGGACATGACTGATAAAAACCCTGTTATAAAAAAAATACTTTGTATATAAATTATATATTCTTTTTAAATTAAAAAAGCCTAATTTTATTAGTCTAGGGTAACAGACAGTATTTTGTAATAAATAAAATAAATATTTTTAAGAATTTTGGCTTTATTTTATGGTATCGCCCTGTATAGCTACAAGGTTGACGCAATGAAGAACATGCTTATTGGACTTTCAAAATAAAATACTAAAATTAAAAAAAAATCTGTCGGTGACTCAATCCACAAGAAGTGTGCCATGTCCTTTTCAAATTTGACTTCGAATTCGTGATACGACAAAATAAACGGCTGTACATTAAATTTATATTAAAATAGTATTAACGAGATTGGGTTAGTCAGAGATCGTAGTTATAACCCTTGAAAATAGTATTTTTTTAATTTTAATATATAATTTAACATATTTTAATACGTTTCTTTTAAGTTAACCTTGTTACATAAATTTTATTGCCAAATGAGATTATGTGATTTTCCAATGAATGGCAAACAGAATTTATCATCAGTAAAAAGCTAATAGTTTTATGTTTATTAAACAATTTAATTAAATATGCAAAAACGATAACCACTGTCTTGTGTGTGCATGTACGTTTTTGTATCTTATATTAATAGGTAGAAAGTAATTTTCATATTTGTCTAAAAAAAATATTAGGTAAATGTGAAAATTATAAAAATATTAACTATGTTTAAAAAATAATAATTTGTTTTAATTTTAATTTAAACAATAATTATTATCGCGTCTCATTAGTAGTATAGTCTGTCTCAAAGTTAATCGTTATGGCTTTTGACGGACCATACCCCAATAAACCTTTAACGATTTTATTACCTATTGTTATTGGGTAAACCCATTTGTTCATTAGTGGCAGTGTTGAAAAATCGTTTTTACTGCGCGTTTCGAAAAAGTTGTTTTACGAGAATATAACTATGTCGCGTCGAAATCATTTGTCATTAGATGCAAAACAGGTTGTGAAAAATGTGTATGAAACTTTAATCAGTAGAGGTCTAATTAAACAAGAAGCTTTAAAAGAAACCTGTCTACTTACAAAAACTCCAATATCAACGATAACGGATATTATTATTAGTGAAGAATTGAACAAAAGAAAAAAACGTAGTTATTTTTAATCTCACCGTATAGACAATAGTGATCAGGACCTAATAAGAAGGCAAATATATTATATTTATGAAAGCGGAGTTATTCCTACCGTGGATAAACTAAAAAAAAAGCTAGACAAGGACGAAACCAATATAAATATTAGCCGTGCCACCCTCCATAGAGTTGTTTGTAAAATGGGATTTAAATACTGCAAAATAGACAAAACACAAGTAGTAATGGAATTGCACAGATTACGCACTTGGAGATTTAAATACCTTTAAGAAATTAAAAGATATAGGTTAGAAAACAAATCCATAAATTATTTTGATGAAGCATGGTTCGATACACACGACACAGTATCCAAAGAATGGGTTGATTCCAGTCAAAACTGTCAGACGAAAGCACCTTCAAATAAAGGAAAACGCATTACCATAATACACGCTGGTTCAGAAGACGGATTTGTCCCTAACTGCTTGCTGTTGTCTGCAAAGAATATTAAAGATTCTAGCTTAGATTATCATAAGGATACAAGTGCAGAACTTTTTGAAAACTGGTTTCAAAATTATCTTTTAAAAAATATTCCAAACAACATTGTTATTGTCATGGATAACGCAAGATACCACAGCCGTCTGCTACACAAAGCGCCAGGTTCATCAAGTTCAAAAACTGAAATCCAGGAATATTTGTTAGAGAATGATATTTATTTTGAATTCAGTTACAAAAAAACGCATCTTTTGGAAGTCTTAAATTCATATGCAATTAAAAAACAATATGTATGTGATAATTTGGCTGAACAGGCTGGGCATACTGTCTTACGGCTTCCTCCGTATCACTGTATGTTTAACCCCATAGAGCATTTGTGGAACCAAGTAAAATCAAAGATCAGAGCAGAAAATGTTACACCTACTTCAAGTCCCAGTGTTATAAATTTGATAAAAAATGTAATTACTAAAATACCAGTTGAGAGCTGGAAAAATTCACTACAGCACATTATAAAAATTGAGGACTCTTACATTTCTATCCAAAACAATCCTATTGTAATAAATCTTAGTGATAACTCTGATAGTAAAACAGAATTAGATTTAGATATTTAGATTTAAAATTTAATTATGTATAGATAGTGCAGTTATAACTTGCATATATTTAATTTCTTAATGTAATTTTAAGATCATACTTACCTAAATAAACAATAAATTATAATTTTTTATATTATTAAAGTCCGTCCCTAATGTTCTGTCCTTTAATACCTACCGATCCGCAGTTTTATTGCTGTCGGCAGGTATAATCCATAAATGAAGGCAAGAGCTAACACCACTAAACATTGAATAATGGAAAATCAATGGACCAATATACTTTTTCATTTAATTATTCAACTGCCCATTGACACAATATATGTTGGTGCCAACATCGGCCCTTATTGCGTTTGGCACACCGGCCCATCGACACTTATCAGTCAGTTTGCCAATACTTCTACATATTGGCCCTAGGATATATTTATGGAGGCCCACTGTTAAAAAACCATTGGGGTGTTAACGATATAGTAACTAATATTTACCGATTTTTCATTTAGGGCCACAGTTGGAAAATCAGTGGGATATTAGCTAAATAATAACTGATATTTACCGTGTTTCATTTAGGCTTACTGTTGGAACACCACTGGAAAACCAAATAAAATGAAAATGTAAAAATTTTGATTTTTATAAAAAAAATATTTAGGTATACTTAAAAAACTATAATATATTGCCTTGAGCACAACAAGACAAACGAGGCACTTAAAAGAATGAGGTTTGCAGATGAATTTAAAATGTCATGAGATAGTCTAACTACAAAAATACGAAACAAAGTCAGAATTAAAATAACAGCCAATTAAAATACAAAATATAATAACAACAAAGATTCTAAAAACTATAAAATATCACCATAATATACTTTTCAATTGCCAAAACACCAAAAAAAACACAAAAAATGCCGAAAAACGGTACAAACTTTCAAACCAAAAAAAAACAAAGCTCTAAGTAGTTATGGTAACGATAATGCAGTGGGCCAATGCTTAATTAATAACGTTGGATTTGTAACTCAGTTAAATTAATAGACCACTGTGGATATATCATTATGTCTTTTTTCTGTCGAACCATTAACTGAGGATTAATATCGGGCCAACGAATGGTGATAGACACAGTCAATTAAAAGACGTTGACATTAGTGGGCCATCACAGTACCTTTAGAAAATCGACAAACGCTTTTTATAGGGACGGTATACTTTAAGACAGACTATATGTATATTCCCTTAATGAACAACCGCGCGAGTAACCCGAGAAAGCAAGCGTCCAAGCCTATAACCAAAGCATTGTTGTGTGCGCCTAAAGTAAAAACTATAATTGTCTTTGGATTTAGTTATTTAAATGAAATAACAACAAATTAATGAACCTTGACATAATGAGAAACGTATTAGGACATCTGAGCCCAATTTTAATATGTAATTTACACCATATTTGTTAAAATCCGTGTCTACTGTCAGTTATGCAAGTTGTGTTATGATAATAACATTACCTATATCTTCTAGGTGACCTTTAAAATATTACATTCTAAGAAATATTTGATACACAAATAATATTTTGAAACAATAATAATTTTGACAACGAACTTTTTAGTAGGACAAAACTAAAAAACTCAGTAATTAAATGTTGCTAAATCAGTTAATAGTTTGTCCTATAAGCTATTGACTTTTACTTAGATAGGAAAAAAATCTCGTGAGAGCTATTTTATAATTTATTATGGTTCCTGAATAACTACATATAAAAAAAATACAAAGGGTTTTAAAATTTTCAATCGTTTAAAAACTGCAAATTATTGCAAATATAAGTAAAAAGCTTTTTTGTAAATAATAATATGTTTTTTTGGACTAACAACTAGACTTTAAAAGAAAACAGAAATAAAAGCGAAAAAATTTTTGTCCACTAATTTTTTTGAGCAAAAATAGGTATAAGCATTGCGTGGATAAAAAAAAGCTGACGTCAAAAATCTTTAAAATTATCGAAAAGTATTTTTAATAAAATTTGAGGGAGACATACATAGAGACATAGTGATGATCGCGTTGTTAAATTTAGCGATGGAGTTAGCAACTGTTTAAAGTTAACAACGGTTTAAAATGTTTAACAAAATGTCAGATTTTGACAGGTTGCCTACAAAAATCATTGAATAACACTGACAACGAGGTTTTGTTAAACATTCTAAACCGTTGTTAACTTTTAACAATTGCTAAGTCCATCGCTAAATTTTAAATAGTAATAAAAATAGTTTTTAAAGTTTTACAGCTTTTTATTAGGTTTTGCTGATTTTTTATATCAGATTTATGCAGATCTGTATAAAATCCAAGGTTAAACTTGGCTCTTACAATTAGGACGACAGATAGACATAAGATATGCCGATATTTTTCGCCATATTTTCTTTTATCAAACTTCTTTTGGTTTAGATAGCATACTGAGTATAAACTGTTTTAACATGGCTATTTTTGCAATTTCCAAATCCATTTATTTTTTGATCAATACAACACAGTCATCTTGTAAAACCTTTTAGAATGATTAGCGCATGGTCATTACTTATAGGTCGCTTTTTATTTATTAGTGATGAAAACTACCCCTTATTGCAAAAACCTTCAAAACTTTCAAATTAAAGCTTAAGTCACATAAAATGAGGCTCATAATAATTAAAAATAAGTATTTAATTCTTTAAAACATTATTTAATATATTTTAACCCTTAAAAATTAACCTTTATTATGATTTAATAAAAAAAAATTGTTAACCCTAGAAAAATTAACATATTGTCACAGAGTTCCTCAATCCTCCAGCCCTTACAATCTTACAATGCAAAAAAAAGTACAAAACGAATTTTTTAATAAATTGTATCGAATCGCTTTCAGAATGCGCCAAAAATTTTTTTTTAAACTTATGTTGTCATATCTCAGTAACTAAAAAAGAAATATTTCTAAATATATGAAATCTGTTTTAATGTTGCACACTAATAATAATTTGTATTGCCTGACATTTTATTTAAATTATCAAAAATATTACGTTTGGCGCAAAATTGGAAAATCTGAGGACCGTATCGATATCACTTTAAATTTGACATGCCAAAGTTTGTAATTGCAAAATATGGACGGTAAAAATTTAAAGAGGATCATCTCTTATGGTGATTGCCTTAAAAAGTGGCCCCAAATAGCGTAAACTAAAAAGGCGCATGTGTAGTAGGAGGATATGGTGTGAACCGATGATCTTATGGTTCGGTCAAGTTATACCTAAAAATAGCAGTGAAGCTACAAAAATTCGCATAGAGCTAAAAATTAATAGGAATGTTCGGAACACCATTATATGTGAAATCTGTATGCAAATCAATGTGCTGAAGTTCTTCAATAGCGTAACTCAACTCCGCAAGAAGTTATGACCAACGGAATTCGCTTTCCTCTTTCTATGTACGGAGCTCCTAGAAAAACACATATTTAGAAAATCTTCGATACGCTTGTTTTGTTAAAAATCCTAAAAATAAAAAACGAGTGTAATTAGCTTATCTTCCTCCAACCTCTGCTTCTGCTTATCAACATCTATTTCGGGTATATTATCAAGTTCAAGTGTGGTTATCAACTAGACCCAAAAGACTGGGGTTAAAAGTTGGTCAACAATACATTGGAACTAGTCCGGACTTCCACCTGCGCCGAAGAAACTCATCAACACAAGTTTTTGCAACTGTAAAAAGGGATATAGTGCTTAATGCGACTGCAAAAAAGTTGGATTATTTTGTTCTCTAGCATGTACTAGATGTCACGGCCAGTCGTGCTTCACTGTTAAATCAGCAGCATACGATTTGAATGATATCAATAAGGAGACATGTAATTCATCGCTATTCGCGAAAACTTCAAAGTGGGCGACATCTATTGGGATAATATAGAAGTCAAATGAGGGTGAACAACACATCAGTGTGCCATAAGTTTGTAGTGTAATGTTATAAACTTTATATTTTTGTGATAGAAGAAATTACTATAGATACTTGAAAACATCTTTTTATAGTGGTCAGTAAATATATTTGTAATATATAATGGACAATTCCAATAATTTAATCTGAATTCATGCTATACCACCAATAACCATATTTCGAGGTTAGAATAACACATTTGTTTACTGCATGGTTCTCATTGTTTTTTGTTTTTAAATTCATCAAGAAATGAAAGATTAGATTGAAACTTGTTGATACCTGACATTTTAATTCGCCACATCATATTTCTATTTGTTTTTTTCTTTTCTTTTAGGTCTTGAAAGTTGGACACCATGCAGTCTGTGCATAGACGTGTAGAAACCAAATCCAGGAAAATATGTTCTGTGCCTCAGTGTTCCTCATACTGTACTAAGAATGTTTCATTACATTATTTCCCGAAAGATCCTAAGTTGTCTAAGATTTGGCAAACAACGTTGAAAATTGGGAAACCAGTGACCAAATACATGTTGGTGTGTAGTCAGCATTTTGTAGCTGAGGATTTTACCCCAGGTAAGGAAAACATCACAATATGAAAAACAAATTTTTACCCAAATGTGTTTTCAGCAACAAACATAAAGAAGCGCCTGAAAAAGCTTGCCATTCCTACTCAAAAGATTCCGACAACCAAGTTTTCTTCAAAAAAAGTGCAAATCAACAGATCAGATCGACATTGGTACGTTCACATTTTGATTTAATTTAGCTGGTTTCTAACAAGTTTTATTTTAAAGGATTCAGAAATGTACTTTCAACGAAGAATCTGGAGACACAGACGGGCAAGAAGATGTGCCCGACTTCCACGTTGGAGTTCCACAAGCCCACTTTGAAAGGCCAGGCACTAGTAACTACATGCCTTTAACACACGTAGCACCATTGGAGAACATATTTTATGAAGATAAAGCAACAGAAACCCAAAGTACAGATTTTTTTCAACTACCTCAAATATTAAATACTGACGAGAAGTTAATAAGTTTCTCAGGTTAGAATATGAATAATCATTATGATATACATTATAAATAAGTTAATATTTCTTTATTTGTTTTAGGAGTAAATTTTGATATTCTGAATACCATGACAAGATGTGCTGAGAAAACAGCAACTTTTAATGACTGTAACTGGCCAGATATGAATGTGCGGATAATTTTGGTTTTGATGCAAATTGAAGTTAAATATTTCCTTTGCATGCTTATCTATTCTTTTTAAACTAAGCAAGACCCAATGCACTTCAATATTTTACTCAACAACAACTCTGCTGGCTGTTGCTTTGAAACCAGCAATATATTGGCCAAATAAAGAACAGATTTTGAATAATATGCCAAAGTGTTTTGAAAAATTTAAAAACACCAAAATAGTTTTAGACTGCACTGAAATTAAAATCCATAAATTGAAATGCCTTAAATGTAGAGTTAAGTCCTATTCTCACTATAAGGGAACTCATACATTAAAATATTTGATAGGTATAACACCATCTGGTTTAATTTCTTTTGTAAGTGCTGGATTTGGAGGAAGGGCCACAGATAAATCTATTTTTAATTATGAAAATATAATTGATAAATTGGAAGTGCATGATGCTGTTATGGTGGACAAGGGTTTTTTAATTCAACAAGAATGTGATGAAAAGTTGGTGAAATTGATTAGACCTCCCTTTTTAAAGAAGCAGAAACAACTCAGCAAAGAAGATGCTGAAGCTACAGCTGATATCGCTCGTGCTCGGGTTCATGTTGAGCGAGCCATTCAAAGAGTGAAAATATTCAAAATTCTTCACGAACAACTCAACTGGTTTTTAATACCTTATGCAGACGAAATGATGACAATTATAGCAGCTATTGTGAATTTATCTCCACCAATTCTAGCAGATGATAAAATAATTTAATATTTGTTGTTAAAAATTAAATGATATAGGGATAAGTTGAAACATACATTGAATAGGTGGAAAAGATTGTTTTAAATGTATATTGTATCATATATTAATATATTTTGAGTAATAGTAAATGTCATTAATGCCATATTATATGTGTAAAAATTTTATAATAAGTTACCAAATAGTATTAAATTGTTAAATAGCTTAAGTAGATTTAAAAAAATTGTTAAAAAGGGTATGGTAAAATTAGAGCCGTATACATTGGGTGATTATTTGAACAATAATACATTGCACAATATTTAAAAAAAATATATTAATTTTTCTTTGTTGACGTCATTTCGCTTTATCTTTGTGCATATATGTATGTATTATGTAAAGATGATTTGAAATAAAGAAGCTTATTATTATTATTATTATTATTATTATTATTATTATTATTATTTAAAGACGTTCTAAATCATAAAATTAGTTTTTCTTCCTTCCTAGACCTTGATACCTACTGCATCACAGCTCAAATTCTAGCTCGAAAGCTTAAAAATGTACAAAATAAATGCAAACATTTAAATCGAACATTGTCTAAGGAACTGTAATGTTTAATAAATAATATATATTCCTAGTTTCCTGTTAAGAGTTTCTTACTAACAAAATCAAGTTCAATGGACTATGTGTAATCGAACATCTCCCTTACAGTTTCAGCAAACAGGCTATTAGAAGTTATTAACAAAACACGTCAAGTTACTAGTCAGTCTTTATTTAAACAGTAAACATGTAACATGTGTACAAAATAATTATCGGTTATTTTTTGAATTAATTCTTTGGCAAAGCTTTCATCAAAATTGACAATAACTTCGAGGTAAGTCTTCGAATGGCTGGAATAAATTATCATAGTGGTCATATTCAAACCTAAGAGCGCCATTCCTAATTGCACTTGGCCGTAATAAGTGTGTTTTTTTTTCAGTCGTATGTCAGAATTTGTGCCCTCTAAATAGTCACATGACTCGACGAAACTTTCTGGTCCTTTTTCTTTCCCTAAAACAAAAATTACAATTTAGATGTTTCTGATGATATGAAGATATTAATATACACAGAAATGGTCTGCAGAATATACCCATCAATATAGGGGCATTTAATTTCGATTAATTTTGAAGGAACATCATTCTCCAATATTATACCATCGGGTGAATATCCTAGCCATGGAAATGCCTTAGACACTATAAATCCTGGACCTACTATTTGGTAATTAGTTTTCTCTTCGAATATTGCCAAAGCTTCTTTTTCATATTTTTTACCATACTTGACAAATTTATTTTCAAATCCCTTTGGGAAAAAGAATTTTTTGGCTTTGCTAACCCATTCTTCCTCTTTACTAAAAGTAAAAATGAAGTAACATGTCGACCCTAAAAAAAATGCTTATTACATACTGTGCAAATGATATAGTTTTAGATAATTTAAAACCTACCTGTTATTCTTAATTGCCTTTCTTTCATCCACTCTGTTGAACCCTGTTTATAAAGTGCTATTTCTGAAATGTGACAGGGATTGCAGAATTTGGAGACAGCATGCTTCTAGTGGATATAGTTCGACTATAACGGTCAGTTTCAGTTCATTCAAGAATTCTGACTTCTCAATGTGTGATAACACGGCTTTCACTCCACTTGTAAGGGTGCTGAAATATAAAAGCTATTTTCATACAAATTTCTTAAATATAATTCAAAGAAATAATACCTGTCTCTTTTTTGGGGCACTGCTAGAGCTGTCATTCTAGTTTCTGACACTCGACCCAGAAATCGTGAAAGAGCTGAATCAGCTACACCTAAAAGCCAGACAGTATTTATTGACTCGTGCTAATTATAATAAATATATTCAAAACACTAGAAAACCAATTATTAAAATAAAATAATACCTGTCGTAAGCAGAGCGAAATTCTCTTCGTCTAATCCTGTAGAAGTTTTGAAACATACTTTCTTTCTTTTTGCCAGTGGGTGACAGAAATACTTAAAAGGCTCAGGTTTGTGAGTTTCCTCTAATCCTTTTTTTTCTTAACCCCATTTTTGTGCCAAGTCGGTACTGCTGACTACTTCTAACTGCTCATATCTAAAATTTAAATAGTATAGTATAATCAACTGAATATTTCTGTGGGTTAGATAAAATTATAGAATCATATAATTGTACTGACCTGTTTACATAGATTAAGGTAGCCACAATGTGTTTACAAAAGCCAGATAATCCAGCTTTGCAGGAACAAGCACATCTCCACTTGGTGACATCTTTATTTATTTCAATGCTTATTTCATGGGGTGGTGAAGTTAAGCCAGATGTTTGAAGGCATAAAGTCTTAATAATATCAGGATTTCCTCCCGAAATACCACATAATATAACGTGTCCCGCTTTGAAAACAGCTTCACCCTCTTGTAATGGTCTACTTCTTTTTCCAATATATTGGAGAATTTCGTAAATACTCACTTCAATATGAGGCATCTTGGTAAAATTTATAGTTGAATATTTAAGAAACAAGTCCGTAAATACAAGAAAAATCACAAAAAATAGGAAGTTCACACGTACACAGCAACAACGATAGACGCAAAGCATAAACTAAAATCACACTAAAATTTTGTTGTTCACCCTCATAGCGGCCATATTGAAAATTGACAGCGCCATCTAGTGGTCATTGATTTTCGCGAATTAAGGCAATCTACTTGCACCCAGCAAGAATAAGAAGAAGAACAGGGACCGAATGAATGCCGAGAAGAAGAACAAAAAGAAGAGAAAGCAAAAGTATTAGGCAATTATGGTTCTGACGAATAATTTTCCCCAGTTTTTTAAAAGTTACTCCGCTTTTATTATTTTTAATACTACTTTTTTTGTTATTCAATATTGTTCAATTAAACAGGATCAAAGTAGACCGTTGAGTAGGCCAACTGCAGAAACCAAATTAAAAAAACGCGCTAAGTACACTACCTCACAGGTGGCGTGGAAACGTGTGCGTGCATAAATACAACTTTTTCAACTGTTTAAATCTGTTAGCCCAGAAGCGGTGGTTCTTGGGAAAAAAAAGTATAAAAACATTTTTTATAGATAATTAATGTTGTACTATTTTTGTCTAAACTAATTTTTTAATAAAACTTACCATTTTGCTGAAAAACTTTTTTGTGACTTTTGACCTTTAATAAATTTTTTTCCAGGTACGTGATTAATATAGACTTTTCTGATTTCACATATGATGGGGTTTTGCGAATTTTTGTACATTTGCTTGTCTAAATTGACCGGATTATTGACCACCTGGTGTCTCCTTTTTACATTTAGTATCTTACTCTATAAGCACATCGAGCGTTCCGGTGCACTACATAGTTGGAATCGCGGATGCTGGATTCGAGGAGGGCAGCTTAATGACCCTTTGATGTGAATTTAATTTTATTTTTTTAAATGTTACACCTGGAGATGACATTCACGTCCAGGTTTAGGTGCACCAGATGTTCGGCTTGCTTGTCACTATCAACGCCTACTAGTACAAAAATAAGTTGTTAATTTGGAATTAGTTAATTGATTTTAAAATAATTTTCATCACAAATAAATAAAAGTAGTGCCGATTTTTTCGAAAATTAATATTAGGAACTACCTTTAACTTTTGAACAACTTTTTCTAGTTACTTATCTCCATATCTTTTTAAATAAGTGCACTTAACTCTTAAAACTTTTAAAGTTTTTTCAATTTTCTGAACACCCACATAAAATTTGTTAAATGTTTCTATCCCAATCTTACTCTAAGAAGTAGCAAACATTTTTTTCAAGAGTAGTTTTTCCTATTCAATACCTTTTCGGTGGACATACTGTGTATGCATAAATATATATATATATATATATATATATATATATATATATATATATATATATATATATATATATATATATATATATATATATATATATATATATATATATATATTATTTTCCCTAATAATTTACAATTTTTTAGATTTTTTGAAATTATTCAAGAAAATTCCTAATGTAATACACTACTTTAAAAAATTTATATAATTTTGATATGTTTATTAAATGGGTAAAGGGCAGAGTTAAAAATGTATTAATTTATTAATAAACCCAAATAGCTGTAGTAATTGGCTAGAAATTTGATAACGATAATTAAAAGTATGGTTAAACCGGTATTAAAATAATGCTAGGTGGATATACGGAAATAACTGATATATATTTTAAGTCATAACTGTATAAGGATATGTTTACTTCAATTAATTACTTTTTAGTGGAATAGTGTATCAATTTATTTTTAGTATTCAAGATTTCTATAAAAAGTATTTTTCTTACAACCACAACGTGTTTTTTTTTGTAATTTCTATTTAACAAAAATTTTCGTATCAGTAAAGGTACTCAAAAAACAAATAAACCAACAATCGTGCGGGATTGAAAATAAAAATCAGCATATTATTTATATAAAAGTTTGTATTCTAAAATTAAAAGATGTGTTGGATGCAATTACCCAAAGTTAATAAATTTTAAAATCAGCAAGCTATATTTTTTTTTGCAAATTTTATTTTAAATAAAGTCCTATGTATTTAGCAATACGGCAAAGGTGTTGAATAAAAGTATATATATTTTAATCTGGGAATTAACTTGTAATACAAAAAACTGACAATATTAAAAAACTTTTCGACTTTCATGTTTTTGCACTTGCTTAATTAACATGACTTAACCTTTTAATATTCTGTGAAAAACTATTTTTTGTGAGAAAAAGTATTTAAAAACAATCAATTGATATTTATATTGCAGGTGTTATAGCTCCGAAAAGAATAATAATACGGACAAAAGATAACACTATCTAAAAAAACGTGATATGGTAACTTTTCTCATGAGTTTTTTTATAGTTACACCCAAAACGAACAATTTCAAGTTCTTAAAGTTAAATACTAATTCGGACGCAAATATAAACAAAACCAAATTTGTGGTTTATGTATAAAAAAAAATGTTTTTGTAAACCTAGAAAGCTGTTTTAGAGTGGTTAGCTTTTTTATGTCTTTTTATATTGCCCTATCTTAAAAAAGTTTAGTACATTAACTGATTGAATTAGGTTTTAATATTAATTTTGCAAGAAATGTGTTTTTTTTTTTTTGAAGACTGTGAAATAGTCGCGTTTTCCTATTTTTAATGTGGGAGTCTTTTAAAATAACTGAGCTACTTTTATTACGTTTGGTAAATCCTCTCCAAGCGGTCTAAAGAAGCTCCTGGTGTGACACCGGCGGCAATATGTAAGGTACTTGTCACTTATCTGTCAAAAACCAGAAACCAGCTAAAAACATTTTTTTTTAGATTCATCTACAATATTTTATGGTTTCATGCACTGTATGAAGGGTACAGGGGAAAAACGGGCTAAGTCAATTTTTAGCGAAATTGATATACTGACGTCATCCGATAGAAAATATTGTTAAATTTTGTTCTAGAAAAAATCCCCAACTAAAACGCAGTAAGTTGGAAGATATTAAATTAAAAAAAAAATCCCGTACCGAGAAATAACGTGATAAGTCATAAGTCCGTCCGGTACCGAGCAAAAACGGGCTATGTCACGTCAGAAAATACCGAAGATTATTTTTAAGTTTAGTTTTCTGTCAATATATTTGTTATGTAGGCATAACGCTGGATGTTAAGTGAAATAAACAAAATCGCTATAAATTCAGGGAAAAAACGGGCTAAGTCACTACCAGGTAACAATAAATTGTTGATTTTTCTATCAATAATTTTTTAAAACGCTTGCAGGTTATAAACTACAGATATCAGATCGTTAAAAAACATATAGGTAGAATTGAAATTTTGTCAATTCAAATACTAATTTTAAAGCGTTTTGAAATTTAAAATTTCTTTATCTTAAAATCATAAAATTTGACTTGGCCCGTTTTTCTCATGTACCCTTCATATTGTACTGTTACTGTTAAAAGCGTTAAACTTAAATTCACAAATTTATGTTATTTCCTTTTAAACATGTGACTTGTTTAACAGCGTGTAACTTTACAGAACCGTAATGACTATTGGCTATTTTTAGTTCTAATTTTATAACTTTTAATCTTTTTAATAATTTCCAAATTTGCATCAGTAAAAATATATTTGACAAAAATAGTTTAAATTTGCTAAAAAACTTAATAATAATCATATTTACATACATTCGGAAATGTCTGTTAAAAGTGCCAAGATTTTTAACATGTAGGTACCAAGTGCAATAAAAAAAATTAAAGATATATTTAAGAGTTTTAAAGCATGTATCTATTCCTTTTACAAGTAATATTTTTAAAAAAGTTCTTGAACTCAATTGTTTTAATTTGATTCCTTGTATTAATTTTTTTTTCTATGTCGCATAAGAAAACATCCTGATTGTTTTGCAGTCCCTATTATTTTTACAGTTATTTTTTTTTGTTCTTGCTATCCACTTAAATCATATAATGCTTCTCGTGCCGTACATGTACCAGCCGAGGTACTTCTTATAAACTAAAAGTTCAAAGGTAAAAATATAGGTAGACCCAATTAGTAATGTTACAGTATAATATTTATTTTTATTATTATTTTACATATCGTAGTTTACTAGGATGCGTAGCCTACTACGTATTCCACAAGATGAATGGTCTAAGTGCTAGAACCGAAAAATCATCTTCATCAGTAATATGGAGTTTTTCCCGTAAAACATATTCATTTAGTATTGCTAATCATGTTCCCGCTCAGGCTGACAACCTATTGGATACAGGGGGTAGCAATAAGGGGTGAAAGTGCAAAATTTTTGGGAAAAAAATCGTCATCGATAATGTCAGCCATTTTGGCCACTTAAAGTTGAACCCCTAACGTGTCTAAAAAAGGACTGACAGTTAGGTGGATATCGAGGGCAGTAAAACGGGGTCAAATTATCCCGAGCGCTTACTTTATACAGGGTGTTTTTTTAATTGAATGTTAATATTTAAGGAAAAAATTTTGGGTCCATTAAAAAAAAACTGTTTATGAACGTATGTCCTAAACATCCTAAGTTCTGAGATACAGGGTGGTAAAATTTTTATAAAAATAAATCATTTAGTAATATCAGTAATACCACTTTAGATATTTTAATAAAATTTGGCATACATGTACTATGTATCAAAAGGCATATTTTAGTGTACGACATTTTTTTTCATTTCCACCAGTGACGTTCGTACGGAATTTGACCTGCCTATTTTGCAGATATTGATGGTACGTCACTGATTTCTCTTAAAATTAAAAAAAAAAACTAAATTCCCAATCCTTAATAAGCAAAGTTGGTTTCCTGATTTTTTTTAATCCGATGCACGGTTTTTGCTTAAAAAATAAAAACTTTTCTCTGCATGATCATAACAATATCGGTTAACAATATCACCATGCAAAGAAATATCTAGATTTAATTTTTCCAGGTGAAAACCGTGCTTCGGACTAAAAAACTTATGAGCATTTAATCTCTTGATTTTTTAGTCCGACGCATGGTTTTCACCTAAAAAATTAAATCTAGATATCTCTCTGAAGGGTGATATTGTTTACCGATATTGTTATGATCATGCGGAGAAATAAGTTAGGATTATGCAGAAAAATTAAATTAAGTTAAAATATTTTAAAGTAACACAAGAGGAGATAAACATTATGTGATCAAATAGTTTTAATTATACACATAAATTAAAAATTAAGTTAAGTTTAATTAAGAAGATAACCAACTTTTATCTATCTTAACTTATTTTAATTTCATAACCTTAACATAAAATAAAATAAACGTTTCCTCTTTAAAATAATTAAACTCCCAAACAATAATTTCATAAAATAGGCTAACAGAAACTCGCCTTTACCATACATTATGAAAAAATATAACAAAATTATATATTTTTTTATACGAATATTTGTTTAAGAAGTTAAAAAATTACCGGACAGGTGCCAGTGATTTGCTTTGGACATGCTTAATTTTTTTATTATTTTTAAATTTATTTGCATGTTTTCACACAAATGTCTTAATTTTTATTAATTTATTTTTTGTCAACTTAACTTAACCTAATTTTTCTGCATAATCCTACCTATAGTTTTTATTTTTTTAAGCCAAAACCGTGCATCGGATTTAAAAAAAATCAAGTGATCAACTTTACTTATAAATAATTGGGTATTTCAAAAATATATTTTATTTTAAGAGAAATCAGTGACGTACCATCAATATCTGCCCAAATAGGCAGGTTAAATTCGGTACGAACGCTACTGGTGAAAATTTAAAAAAATGTAGTACCCTAAAAAATTGATGCATGGTATATGTATGCCAAATTTTATTAAAATATCTGGTGGTATTGCTGATAATAATAATAAATGATATATTTTTTGAAAATTTTACCACCCTGTATCTGAAAACTTAGGACGTTTAGAACATACGTTCATATAAAGTTTTCTTCTTAAAATGGACCCAAAAATTGCCCCCTTAAATATTGACATATAAGTAAAAAATACCCGTTTTACTGCACCTAACTGTCAGCCCTTCTGGATTTAGACACCTTAGGGTTTCAACTTTAAGTGGCCAAAACTTTACCCCTTATTGCACCCCTGTATACAATAGGTTGTCAGCCTGCGCGGAAACATAATTAACATTACTAAATGAACATGTTTTACAGGAGAAACTCCATATTACTGATGACGATAATTTTTCGGCTCTAGCTCTCCATCTAGAATATCTTTACTTAATAATTATGTGTAAACCATAAACTACCACTTTATTTTTCTAGTGCGTACATAAATTGCTGTTATTTGTGTCACTATTAACCATCTATTACAAGCAATTTAAAATAAATATATTCATCGGTAGCAAAGAAACGATGCGAATCTTCCGCGAAAAGACTACAAATGTGAATATTCTTCGCTATACATATAAATCAAATTGCCACATTTTGTTTCTTACATAGTTGTCACAGCAGACGATATGCATTTTATTTAAATTTTCGTATTGGGAAGTTAAAGGAATTTTTATTTTTTATGTAATCGTCCATACTGGTTCGGACTAATAATGTTCCACCCGATGAGTAGGGGGCAGTAACTTGCATCTTCATATATAACGAAGTCACACCGTGCATTTCGTATCACTGTTTGGGTGTTTTAGTGACCGAGTGACCTGCTTTTGTGGATTACTACCTCCGTAAATATGATCTCCATTCGAGCTGTCGTAAGTCAAAACAAAATTCATAAGTATTTTTGAAAACATATCATCTAAATAATAAACTTTATTTGGTAAATAACCTTAATTTAAAAACGTTTGTTGTAGTAAAATAGAATAAGTCAAATAACATTTTAAAAAATATTTTTTTTCAAAATACCATATCAAAAATTATTTTCTTAAAAAAAGAAGGGACCAAAAAGTTATCTTATATAGGTCTTCGATTACCTCTGACTTAGCACTAATTCGTAATTGTTTAAAATAACTATGCAACATAAAAATCACTTTTAAATAATATTAGTAATGTTGGGTACTCGCCAAAAATTTCTATTTTTATATTATCCAACCTCTTCTGTACTGGTCCCAGAGTTTAGAACTGTGTGTGCACAGAAACTATTGAGTTTTGAGCTGGCAATCACCTTATAAAAATAAAGAAAAACCCTTAAAAAACCGCCAAAAATCAAAACCACTTATCTACGTTTCTGTTGCATGTCTACCACCGTCTTCAAGATAAAATTAATCTAAAAAAAATAAAAATTAAATAACATCAAGAATTAAAATTATTTCAGATTTTATATAAAGTCCATACTAATTTGTTATGACTGGTTAATTTATTATTTTCAAAAACAAGCAGGATAGCAAGTTAATTAATTTATTATTACATGAATCTTCCACAAAATTATAGAACATTTCCAAAATAAATACATAGTATTGGCCTTTTAAGGAGTTTATAGTGCAAGCAATTAAAATTTTAAATTATATTTACTCTTTTAGGTTGTAATGGTGTGTGTTCTTCTTGGACTGGCCATGGCTGCTCCCGGTGGTTGGGGTGGTTATCAGTAAGTAATTTTATTTTATATTATACACTTATGAAAGTCAAAACTTACACCTAATATAATCAGATCTTGAGCTCAAATTACGTTATTATAAAAATTAAATATTTGAAAATTTACTAATATTAAACTAGTTTTTTTAGACTAAGTTTAACGTAAAATAAACTAAAATAAGAAAAATAATTAGTATTCTGAATACTTACTTTAAATTAAAGTTACTTTATAAATCTGTTAATTAACAAAATAAAAAGTGGTGTGTGGTGGGTGTCGGACTAGGATTTTCTGGAATATTTTTTTCCGCTAAACACTAATCTGAATTATTATTTTTAATTTGAAACATTAATATCTTAAAAAATATAAAAGATACACGAAACTTTATATGACACAAAGTATGAATTTTTACAAGACCCCTTTAATTTAAGTTATATAACCTTTTTACCTAAATGCAATATTTTTCGAGTTAAAATCAAAAAACCGATTTTTAAAATTCTTTCGAGGTATAACCTCTGGAAAAAAATTTAGAATATTTATTTTTAATTTTGGTTTTTTTTGCAAATTTAAGGTGATTTGGGTTTTAAATAAATAAAATAAATAATTAATTATTACAAAAAATCACATTGATAAAAAAAGTATTCGTTTTTGTTCTTTTGGACTGAAATTTTTTCGTCAAAATTACATTTTTGTTTATGTCTTTTTTATTATTTATCCTATCAAAAATGTTTATAACTTTTTTTATAGATAATTTAAAAAGGTTTGTTTCTTGTCTCATGAAATTTTTTGTATCTCTTATAGTTTTTATAGTCGTAGTCCAAACATTCCGTACTAGCAGGTTTCTGCAGGTAAATGTTCGTGTCGGATTTTTGTTTTTTTTTTTTATTTTTTGCTGTTTGACCCCCAATTTTAAGTCCAGATTCGTGTTCAGCGGAAAAACCGCCAGAAAATTTTAGTCCGACACCCAGCACACACCACTTTTTTTGTGGACCTGTGTAAATAGATATTAAAAAAAAAACTGATTGTAGAAATATTGTTTTCTCAGAGTAACTTTTTTTAAAAGTAATAAAGTAAAAACCAATTATTTAATTTGCGTTTACTTACTTTATTGGTAAATTTGCTTTTATCAAGAGGTGACAACTTTCAGGTAAAATAATTAGAAATATGTTAAAATATATGTTATAAAATGCAATTTTATTAAAATTACATAAGGATGTTTTAAATTTACCTGTTGCCTAATAGTGATCATCACTAGGCGAAAGGATTTTATACTAATCTACTTTCTTGTTTACATTAACCTTTTTAATTTGAGAAATGTAATTCCAAACATGTCTTTATTCTAATATAAATCTAAGTGTTTCTTAATCTATTGCCTAAATTATTTTGCAAAATATAAAGATATTTAAAAATGTTAAAACCATTGTTTAAGTTTGTTCTAAGGCAAATAAATATTAATTTGACAATATTAGGGAGGTTGCTGTATTTTTGTAGTATTTTTTAGGTTGATAATACATATTATTACAATACCTTTAAAAATTTAACATTAAACCTTATATTTAAATTTTAGTAACCTTTTTTGGATTTGCGTTATAAAACTGCTGTATTTTTTTATGGTAAAAATCATTTAACAAATACCAATTAAAATTATTTTATATGCTTTGTTATGTTTAATAATAATATTAAATTCTGTCACTGCTAAAACTATATTTTTTGCTTTATTAAAACACTACATAAAATTTTAATAATATTTTGGAACTCTCTACCTACATGTTTTTGAGTCAAAATTTTACAAAACAAAATAAGCCTAAACTTAGTATAATGGTGATAAATATTATATTTTTTTATATGCTTTTTATTACAAAAACAACAAAGAATGCATATAAAACTTTGAAACATTTCGGTTAAATTACTTTAAAAATATAAATTTTTATGTTCATATTGCACATTAGTAAACACATAAAATTATTACCTTAAGTTGAGGCTTGTGTTTCTTACAAAACATCCAAATTTCGTAATCATTTTAAATAAAAATTGTAACAAATTTTCTTTGCATAATGCTATATTAAGTATAAAAAACAAAGACAACAATTTTCCAGTCGAAGGATATAGAAAATTATTTGTTTGCAAATAATTTATCGATTTCCCTATAATTTTTTCTTACCCATTGCTTATTCTCAAACTTTCTTTTAAAATAGGCTTTCTTTAAGACATAAACCACAGAGAAAAAAATAAATGTAAAAACAAAAACGATTATATATTATGTATACTACTCGTATTGTAAAAATTTCTTGGTATTAATTTTATTATTATTATTTTTTTAGTTGCTTAACTGATTGTCATTACTAAATGGGTACATTTTGTTGGTCCCACTAAACTTTGAAAACCAAAAATATGAATAGTACCTAATATAGTACTTAACCAATTTTACGCGAAATCCTTAATTATATTTTAACAAAACTTAGTAAAAAGGTGGAAAACTATAATTATTATTTCAATAACACTAAATTCTTATACTTCCATTGTCTTTATTTATTTATTAATTAGTACACGACCTTTCGGTTAGTGATGTATCTACAATAAAGGGTGTTTAAAGTCAGGACCCCCACTTAACTTTTGAATCGTTCGGTATATTTTTATGAAAATATAAGGACTTTAGTAAGACAATATAAACCAAATTTAAAGCAAGAAATAACAGATATAAATGTCAAACTAAAAGTTGGACGCCATTTAAAAAAAAATAATGGAAAGGGGGCTCGAGTAATACCTTATTTAGAAGAGATTTTATTGTTTTTACTCTGTACTAAAAATAATAATTAATGAGGGCATGCGTCGTTTCATCGAAAATCAAAATTTTATTTAAAAATAACCCAAATGATGGTCAATCCGATGCAATCAACATTTTTGGAAGCAAAACACTGTGAATTTAGTTCGAAAAGTCTTTAAAGTGTTAAAAAGTAATACATTTTATTATAATTAAAAAAAAATTAAGACTTTCGGAACTTTGCCGTTTTGCTTTGGAAAATAAAAGAGACTCTAAACTTTGGGGATGAAAAGAGAATGAAACGACGTTTCAAATAAGGTATTACTTGACCCCCCTAATTATTATTATTTTTTTAAACGGCGTCCAACTCTCAGTTTGACATTTCTTGCCTTAAATTTGATTTATGTTGTCTTAAGGCTGGTTTATGCAGACAACTTTAAATTTAATTTAACTTTAATTTAACTTTAGATCATTGCACACCAATATATAAGCGCGTTTATACACACTTTAAGAAAACTTTTACTTTGACTTTTATTTAAAAAATTGGCTAACTTTTATCTTCTTAAAGATGAATTAAAGAATAATAAAAATGAGCATGCGTGAGCAGTGTTACCCAACTTAAAATTCCCCTAGACCGAACCGTCAACTTCAACCTTCAACCCGATTTACATAACGGACAATACGAATATTTGTATAATTTATTTTATTTATTAAATTATAACAAACTAAGCACAAAAAACAGTCAAAACTTTGTCGAAGCATAAAAAATGGTCGAACTGTAATATGACATTTGACATTTAAAATAAAAATTCTTAGTATAATACCAACCCGACGAAATTTTCGTGTTTCTGCGCTTGCGTAAGGTAAACGTAAATATTCTCCATAAATGGTCTAGAAATTTTTAAAGTTAAAATACATTTTAATAAAAGTTAACTCAGATTTAGAGTTGTCTGCATAAACCAGCCTTTACTAATATTCTCACATTTTTATGAAACTATTCCAGACGATTCAAAAGTTAAATGGGGGATCCTGACTTTAGACACGCACTATGTGATTTAACACATTTAGGGAAACGAATATATTATGAGTTTTATAAGAAATACATGCAACCTTTTCCAACGATTATTTGATTTTTTTTGCATATCTTATTAATAACTTTTTTAGGCTTTATAATTTGACAAGTTATTACAATTCCTTGGAAAGTTTTAAATAATTTTAGTTTCAATTTAAGCTTATTTATAAACTTTCTACTAGTTCTGGAGTTTTGTATCTATAATACAACTAAAGGTATACATGTAAGAATGTTTATTGATATTTTTATTTTTTTAGCAAACATGTAAAAATCATTGTTCCCTACCAAGTCCACACCGTCCATCATCATCACGTATCGAAAGTTCACGTGCCAGTTCATGTTCCGGTACCAGTTGTTAAGAAAGTTTTCGTTCCGGTTGAATCTCACTCACATCACGACGACTGGCATGGAGGTTGGTGGTAAAGAACCCAAATTGTCAAAACACCCAGTAACTGTACAAAATAAATTTATAAGGTAAGATAAAAACATTGTTTTTAATGAGTGTTTGCATAGTCTTATATTATTTTAAATTACTTTAAAGTTAGTTGCATACATATAAACTTTTTATTAACATCCTGCAGGTTCAACTGCATGTATTGCAAGATTAGCCTAGACCACACTAAAGTGAGCTAACAGCCCTTTTTTAGTAATATCAATAATAATATTTATTTTTTGATTAAACATTCGACAAACAATAATAAATTACTTTTATGGGACTACGCTAAGGATTACTAACTGAGTACATACTATTGAATGTGCCAGTGGCACATTCTATAGTTTTAACTTAGTTTGATGTAGTGTCATCTATAGCCTATAATATTATAGTTATTGCCGAAAAATCAGGTTTTGCCAAAATTATTATGTTTCTAATTAAGGTAATTAAAAGAATATTATTACGTCTAAAAAACATATTTTTTTTATTTTATTTTTTTTTATTATTTTTTAAAAATAAATCATAAGTAGGTATTCCTTGTGTTTATAATTACTTCGATAAAAACTTTTGGTTTAACTTAATGTTGTAATGAGAAAAAGTTTAAATATTGTTATTTACATTACAAGATGCGAAAGTTTACTTTTTGGTGTGAGGTGGTTTTTAAATGGCCGAGGCGAAGCCGAGGCTTAAAACCTCCGAACACTTGAAAGGCCTTTCGCATCGTGTAACGTATTATATTTTTTCTGCTACTGTTCTATGTATCGCATAATTTAATAATCATTAACATCATGTTTTAATAGAAATATCAGAGATTTTGAAATTTTACCTGTTAAAAATTATTCCATAGCAACAGATTTATTGTTGACATTGTCTGTCATCAGCACTTGTCAGATTTTGAATTATTGTTAATTTAGTATAAATCCATTCCCATTTTAAAATGTTAAATGAATATGAAAATGGCATCCAAAAGGTAGCTGCGTGACAAATCTAAAGAGAGGTACCATCAAACTTATAAATCGTTTTCTGAATGGCTTGCTACAAAAAATGTGGGGCGGATTGACGGGAATGTGATGTTGGCGTATTTTCAAGAAAAATCCGAGTCTTTATCACCACCAACCCTCTGGTCTGTACATTCCATGCTCAAGTTAACAATTTCCGTAAACAAAAATCAAGATATTTCGGAGTTCAAGAAACTAGTTGCTTTTATTAAAAGGAAAAACGATGGTTATGAGGCAAAAAAGTCAAACATTTTTAAAAAAGAAGAAATCATTTAGTTTTTACTTAACGCGCCTGATCAAAGTTACTTAGCAATGAAAGTAATAGCCATTATGGGAGTGGCTGGGGCATGCCGGACAGACGAAATATACAGAATGAAGCTAAGTGATGTAGAAATAAGAAATGACGTGGCTATAGTAAAAATAGTGGAGTCTAAAAATAAAGTTAAAAGAAACTTTGTAGTAACCAACGATGAAGGCTCAGTTCCTTATGCCAGATTTCTACAGGAATATATTAAGCTAAGACCAAGGAATGCTCTAGATGAGCCTTTATTGTATCGTTATGAAAGAGGTAAATGTGTTAATCAAGTAATTGGAAAGCACACTATTTCAAATGTACCTAAAGAAATTGCGAAGTTTTTGAAGCTTGAGGACATCAGTAGATACACTGGCCATTCTTTTAGAAGAACGTCAACTACGTTCCTTGCCAATGCTTCGGATGTCGATATTTTGGACTTAAAAAGGCATGGAGGTTGGAAGTCTTCTTCTGTTGTGGAGGGATATATTGCTGAATCCTATAGTAATAAGGTGGAAATTTCAAAGAAGATTTTACACGAAATTCCTACCAATATTTCCTCTAATGAAGTAACAGTGAAAAATATGAATATTAACGTAGTTAAAGGTGATAACGATACCCCAACAACAAATTTAAAAACTGTTAATTCAAGTATTATTCCTCCAATTTCTTTTGCTAATTGCTGAAATTGCACAATTACTTTTAATGTTAATACCTAACCTAGTTTTTTAAAATATTTTGTCATAAATTAGTTACTTTTTATAAATAAATCCTAATATTTCCCACAAGCATATTTTCTTTTTTTTACTCTTACTTTTTTGTCCAGGCGTTGAAAATATTACTTTCGTAGCTAGCAACGCTTAGCAACCAGGTAACACGAAGGTTCTCTTTCGTTATCATTCGCGTTGCTAGGACCACAAAGTTTTCTTATTTATACAGTAGTAGAACAATAATATTTTTAATCTCTTTTAATAAGTTTAATAACTTGCCTCTTTATTTCTATAATTTATAATGCTTAACGCAGAATTTACCAAAAACATTTTTGATGACATGAATTACAAATAATTTTCACTATATTGGTATGCCTGTTAACAGAAAAATTAATGCACATAATTTTACAATAAAAATATATTATATTCAGTATGGATTAACTAATCTTGCAATATATTCCATTTGCAAAAATATTAAATATACAATTTAAAAACTAAGATGTAAGACATGATTTGATTTCTTTTTTTGGTAAAACTCTTAAAAAAACCTGAAAATCCTATAAATGTTATAGGTTCTATTTACATAATTTACACTTAATTAAACATAAAAGATATTTTTTACACAAATTATATCTTTAATTTTGCAAAGAAATATTACAAAAAATTAATTTAAATCTATTTTACTTTCACTTAAAGTTAGTTAGTATAAAGTTAATGAGTGTAAAGTTATAAAACATAACTTTAAATCCTCTATACTTCGTATATTAAATTTATTCAGCAAAAGATAAAAAGCAAAATTCTAACTTACCAATGTAATCGTAACCCCAACATTAAAATGTTAAGTTAAGCTAACAATCTTTTTGAAGAAATTATTTTAATATTATCCCATTGAGATGTCAAATTTTATATGTATCATAATATCAATATCTTAAAAAAATATATATATTATGTGTTATGTGTTAGCTCTATTTGGTTTGATTTTATTAATTTTTTTTAGTTACCACCAAAGGTAGAATCAAGCAAAGAAAGAAGGAAAGTGCAAGATATCATTAGAACATTTCTAGTTGTCAGTCATTGTAGTTCCAACTCTTTGAATCTACCACAAAAAGTTTTAATTTGTAGTATAGGCAATTTTTGTTATGTAAATATTTGTAAATAAATATTTTTTTTATAATTAAATTATTACCTATTTTATTTATTACTAACTTTGGGTCTGGTGTTAAATTTAACTTCGAAAATATATTCTTGACGTTTCTTGCCATCAAGAGGAGTTTCCGCATTATATGGAGAAAATCAGTGGTAATTTTAAATTTTTAAATTGTAATTAAAAAATTAAACCTAGTTTATCCAAAAATTGTTTTATCGAAAACTACTATAGAAAAGGTAAGCTTATGTGGATATTAAAAAAAAATCAAAAATCGATGGTACATATATGACAGCAGACCCCTTACTTTAAATAATCCTTCTTAAGATTTTTGTCCAAAATTTAAAGTCAACTTTTTCAAAAGTATTATTTTAGAAAAAAATTTCTATTAATATTACATATTTTAACACGACGTCTGTTGGTAATACGACACTTTTTTGGTAAGAATAGTCTTTGATTGTCACTATAAAAGGTGTTGAAAATAATTAGAATAAAGGTTTTTTACCAAAAATATAATACAAAATAAAAATATGATACTTGTTAAAAATTGACAAATGTCATATTTTTGACAATTAAATTTGTTTAATTACAAGTTTTTGAGTCTACGCAAGTGGAGGTTCGCCGCCCTCCAAGAAAATAAATCATAAACGTTCAATGTGTTTGTATTTCATTTTTATACTAACTATATAGTGAAATGCCGTTAGAATTTTACATTGGAATCCAATTAATTAAAATGCTTTCATGTAATTTTTTTTAAATTATGTTTATACATAAAATACTAAAAAGATTTGCAACTTTTTTCCTTTCAATATAATTTATAGAATTCGCGGTTGGCACTAGGTGAAACATTATAAATAATATAAATTGAAGAAAACACCAAGTATTATGTTTCACTGTATATTCAGAATATCTCTGACACATGTGTTTCGACCTTGTAGTCATTATCAGAGTTTTACAAGCAAACTAAACTAAAATTATGACAGTGCCCTATTTAAATAATTTTTAAGGGTTTATAGGTACGTTGTTTAAAGATCCTTCTAATGCCTAAATTTGAATTTAATTTAATTGCTTTATCTAAGAGTGGGTTTTTCCATAGTCTGTCTGAGTATTAGTAATGTTTTTATTTTTATGTACAGCTTTTCTAATTTCTAAAATTTCTAAATAATCGAGTTTTTGTTTTTTGTGCCATTATGTAGTAACTTACAATTATTTTCATTAAAATGGTGATTTAGTTTAACAATGTTCTGCAGCCGGTTTTAGGTTGGTTGAATAAAATTGAAGTTTTAGCTTTTAAGTCTATTTTTAAACAATTTAAACCGTCCTGTTCCCTATATAAATTGCGTTACAATCAGAACAACCTAACTCATAAACACCTGATTTATCACATAATTTGCGTCTCTCTTTATTATTTACTAAAATATTTCCCAGATTATTTTTATTAGTTTCTATAATGTTGACGTCCATTTTTTGTAATTGGTTAGCTACTTTTGTGCTTAATCCTTTCACATGATTTATGGAAAACCATTTGCGGTTGGTAGTGTTTTTGATATCATTATAGAAAAATTTTAAAATTGTTTTTGTCTCTTTTATGTATGAGTTTATCTATTATTTGGGTTTATAGCCATTATTGATAGCTATTGTTTTTATAATAGAGAGTTCCTTATTGTAATTTATTTGAAATAAATTACAATAAGGAACTCTCTATTATAAAAACAATAGCTATCAATAATGGCTATAAACCACAAATAATAGATAACCTCATACATAAAAAGAGACAAAAACAATTTTTAAAATTTTTCTATAATGATATCAAAAACACTACCAACCGCAAATGGTTTTCCATAAATCGTGTGAAAGGATTAACACAAAGTACTAACCAATTACAAAAATGGACGTCAATTATAGAAACTAATAAAAATAATCTGGGAAATATTTTAGTAAATAATAAAGAGAGACGCAAATTATGTGATAAATCAGGTGTTTATGAGTTAGGTTGTTCTGATTGTAACGCAATTTATATAGGGCAGACAGGACGTTGTTTAAATTGTTTAAAACATAGACTTAAAGAGCATAAAACTTCAATTTTATTCAACCAACCTAAAACCGGCTTCGCAGAACATTGTATAAACTCAAATCACCATTTTAATGAAAATAATTGTAAGTTACTACATAATGACACAAAAAACAAAAAACTCGATTATTTAGAAATTTTAGAAATTAGAAAAGCTGTACATAAAAATAAAAACATTACTAATACTCAGACAGACTATGGAAAAAACCCACTCTTAGATAAAGCAATTAAATTAAATTCAAATTTAGGCCATTAGAAGGATCTTTAAACAACGTACCTACCTAAACCCTTAAAATTATTTAAATAGGGCACTGTCATAATTTTAGTTTAGTTTACTTGTAAAACTCTTTGATAATGACCGCAAGGTCGAAACACATGTGTCAGAGATATTCTGAATATACAGTGAAACATAATACTTGGTGTTTTCTTCAATTTATATTATTTTTTCCTTTCTTTTCATAATTTTTTATTTTATCCCCTATGTCCAAAAATGTCCTACTTTTTTATTTTAAATATTTTTTTTGTATGTTTTCATAATATAACATAACGTATATTTATATTTATTATCAGTTCAAGTTAGCCCGAAAATTAGGGGTACTCTTGCATAAATTCTCAAGAAGCTGAAAATTTTTATGAACGTTGGGGACAACATCACAAATTCACCACTGTATATATTTAAGTCAAGCAAGCAGACAATGCTGCTAATGTACTCAACATAGAGAGCGCAACTAATCAATTTTATGCAATTAATGTAAATGTTGTTGTTGGTAAATATGTTGATCTGTTGGTATTACTTACCGCTTGAGCTCCAATTAAAAAAATAATTTACTTTTTAAAACCAGGCAAGGCTCAACAACCACCCCAAATATTTTCAAATTCGAGTTTATCGGCTTATCCTAAATATAAAAATCAGATTTTATTTTTACATGCTATGACTGGCTATAATACAACTTCTGCAATGTTCCGGAGGGGTAAAACAACAGCTTTGAAATTATTTGAAAAACAATACTTAGTTTCATCTGCTAAGTTTTTGAAGATATTAACTCTACTCCAGAAACTATAATTATCCCCGATATTCGATGTCTTCTTACAGTATATGGAGCTCTAAAAAAAGTTATTTGCTTAGATAAGTTACGTTACTTATGTTTTGCAAAACTTAGTCGAAATAAATAACGTTTGCAATTAGCTTGTCTTCCTCCAACTTCGGCTTCTGCTTAACGACATTGTTATCAGTTATATTATCAGGTTCAAGTGTGGCTTGGTAATTAATTGCACCCCCAGAAGAATGGGGTTGGGAACTAATTGATAATGTATTCTAACCAATCCACACACTATTTTTACCTGCACCAGAGAAGCTTCTTAATACTATTTTTTGAAACTGCAAAAAGGGGCGTAATTTAAAATGCGGTTGCAAAAAAGTTGGTTTATTTTGTTTACCAGCATGCACCAGTTGTTAAGGCCAGTCGTGTTCAAATGTTGAAGCTCCAACAGAAGAAGATCTTTACATCAACGGCGAAACAACTGATGTATCGCTGTTTAAACAATTTGCAATAACTCGGGACGAAAAAGAAAAAGATAAAAAATATGGACAAAGAGAAGAAGAAAAAGAAGGAGATGAAGATATAAGAAAGGTATTAAATTAAAAGACCTTTTATTTTACTGGAATTTTATAAAATAGACCATGAAGTAAGCCTACTGGAGAAATCACGCTACAAAAACCGTATCAAGTACACTACCTCAGAGGTGGCATGTAAACGTGTGCATAGTATAGGAAATAAAACTTTAGTAAATTTTAGAAAAGCTTTTGCTGAAAAAAAGTGAATTTTAGAGGGAAAAGTGTAAGGACAATTTATTTAGAAAATTGCATGATCTGAAATTTTTGTGTTTGCTATTATTACTATAAAACTAACAGTTTCGCTAAAAAATCCAAAAAAACCCATTTTCGCGAATTTTGACCTTGTATAAAATTTTTTGCATACATGAGATCGATGAGGAGTGTTTATAAATTCATTATTATGGTATCTTTAACGTTCATGTAAATTTTCTTGGAAATTTATGCAGGGGTGAATATCTATTTTGATCAGATAATCTAATGTAGTATTTAACTTAAATAGACCCTGGAGAATAACAAAAGGAATAGTGGAAGCAAGAAGCAGATAAAAAAATAAGAGGGAAGTACGTGTTTTTTGTCAATATGGTCTAAGAGCTGGAGCCGAAAAATCATCGTCATCAGAAATATGCAGTTTCTCCCGTAAAACATGTTCATTTAGTATTGTTAATTATGTTAAAAGTGCAAAATTTTTGGGGAAAAAATCGTTATTGAAAATATGGTTCAAAATTTTCCCAGGTGAAGGTCTTAACCCCCCATAGCTAGGTGGATACAAAAGGGTAAAAAGGGTAAACATTTAGGCAAAAAATTTTCATCGGTAATATGTCAGTCATTTTAACCGCTTAAAGTTGAACCCCTAAGGTGCTTTAATCCAAAAGGGCTGACAGCTAGGTGAATACCGAGGGCAGTAAAACGGGGTTAAATTATCACAAAAATAAATAATTTATTATTATTATCAGTAACACCACTTTGGATATTTTAATATTTGGCATACATTTACTATGTATCAAGAGGCATTTTTTAGTGTTTTTTTTATTTCCACAAGTGGCGTTCGTAAGGAATTTGACCAGCCTATTTTGGCAAATATTGATGGTACGTCACTGTTTTCTCTTGGAATAAAAAATATTTTTGAAATCCCCAATCATTTAAAAGCAAAGTTGATCACTTGATTTTTTTTACTTAAAAAAAAATAAAAACCATTTCTCTGCACGATTAAAACAATATCGGTAAACAATATCGCCATGCAGAGAAATATCTAGATTTAATTTCTCTAGGTCAAAACTGTGCGTCGGTCTAAAAAAAATCAAGGGATCAAATCTGCTCATATTTTTTTTAGTCCGACGCACGGTTTACACCTAGAAAAATTAAATCTAGATATTTCTCTGCATGATCTCTGTCTATTCTGTTAGATGTTAAAATATAAATTATGGCAAAAATGTTTATGTAATATTTAACGATTATAAAAAAGACAACATAAAATTAACCGAAAGAAATCTTCTTGCACTCAAAAATCAATGTGCAGTTGTCGAATTTGGTAAAAATACGCTCCTTAAAATTGACGAAGAGAATTTTTTTGCAAATAGCAAAAATTAAAGTAGACTTAGAGAAATTTCAAGAAAAAACATATTTGAAAATAATACCTTGACATGTAGCATAGACCCCATTTATATACATATATGCCCCATTTTTTCATTTTAGGCAAAAATAGATTATAATCGATATTGTACCTATACAATATTAGCATGTACTTACCAACTCTATTTTTTGAAATAAAAGTCCATTCTTCGGTTTTTATCAGCAATAAAACTTTTAAACATATTTTTATTAAAGTTCAAACTGTCACTAATCATAACTTTTTCAATATCGATTATCATCTATTTTTGTCTAAAATGAAAAAGAGGGGTATACCGAGTGTTTCTCAAAGGTGGTTCCTCTCTATAACTTTTTTATTTTTTAAGAAAAAAAATTAAATTTGGCTTGTCATTATATGACCTAAAAATGCATTGAACGACCTGTTCAATTGTTTCTGATGATTTCCGGTTTTACCGGAAATGACCTCAACTTTTGAATTTTAAATGGAACACCCTGTATTTTTTTCACCTATTCAATAGAAAATGACATCCTAAATACAATGACACCCCATGTGTCAACTTTTAGCATTTTTCTTTAAAAATATTCTAATTTTAAAAATCCAATCTAAAGTGCCATAACGTTTTTAAAACAACCAATTTTGAGTCCAGAAGGCGTGGAAAATAGTTTTAATTATCTTTCATATTTTATGTCTTTTCCAGAAAGGTAAACAGGTTTCAAAGTTGTATTTTTGGACATAACTAATTTTTTTTGAAATGTAACGATGCATGATGGCTCGTTGGCATATTCGAAAAGAGTTTTTTGTGAATAATTTGATACCCCACACTTGATATTTGGAGTTAAATCAACACTAAAAATGTTAAAATATAGGCATAGTAGTTGTTGCTTATAAAAATAATATTTATTTTATTATTATTATTATTAATTATTTTATTTATAGGTATTTAAATCAAAATGCCTTATTAATAAACACAGCAATAACTTTAAATAACTAACTCGCATTTAATTATTAAATATATGTATATAACAACATTGTTAAACATCAACGCTTTTGTTTATTTCCAAGCCTACCTGACAAAATTGCCGAAATGCATGTGACTCATTTTAATCGAATGCCACGGCCCGGGTGTTTTATAAGCAACAACTACTATGCCTATTTTTTTGCTTTTTTAATGTTGATTTAACTTAAAATATCAAGTGTGGGGTATCAAATTATTCAGAAAGAAATGCTCTTTTCAAATATGCCAACGAGCCACTATGGTTCCACTTGAAAAAATTAAGTTATGCCTAGAAATAAAATTTTGAAATCTTTTTACCTTTCTGAAAAAGACAAAAAATACTTCAGATATTTAATAGTATATTGTGCAACAAGTTTTGAAAAAGACTCTTTGCACACGAGTATGAGGTTTGTGCACGAGCCGTAGGCGAGTGCTACAAGTCATACGAGTGGTGTGCAAAGAGTCAGTTTCAAACGTGTTGCACACGATACTTTTTCTACGACTGCAGAAAATAATGATTAATATGCGATTTTTATTATTTTTTATCTTTTAACTTTTGACAGGACTGTGTGAAAATTTTTTATACGTCGTGTGAAAAGTTTTCACACGCTTATGTCAAAAGTAAATGACAGAATAAATCATATTGAAAGACAGAACCGTGTGCAAAAAAAACATATTTTCCTTGCACACATTGTGCGCAAAATACAATTTTCAAAGCTTGTTTAGCGTGTGCAAAACCCCATTTTCTAAAGCAGTCGTATAAAAAACTATTTTTTTACGCCTCCCTGACTTAAGATTGGTTGTTTTCACGACGTCATGGCACTCTAGATTGAATTTTAAAAAATTAAATATTTTTAAAGTAAAATGTCAAAAGTTGACATATGGGGTGTCATTGTATTTAGAATGTCATTTTATATCAAATAGATAAAAAAACAGGGTGTTCCATTTAAAATTCAAAAGTTGAGGTCATTTCCGGTGAAACCGGAAATTGTCAGAAACAATTAAATACGTCATATTAAGTGATTTATTGGGTGTACAGAAAAAATGAATGTATACAGTTGCAAATAACGACAAGAACAATTGAGTGCAAAATTTTAAAGAAAATTTAAATTTTTTTTTAAAGGTGCCGCCATTTTTTTCCTAATCAAACATTTCAAATTTCCTACGATGCGGCGATAGTTTTTTAAATATACTTTAATATTTTTTTTCCTTTTTTTTTCGTACGCCATCTTCTGACTGTTCTTGTCATTATTTGCAACTGTATATATTAAAAAAAAATTGTTGTACACTTAATAATTAACCTAATAGATACGCAAAGTTTTACATTAATCAGTGAAGTCGTTTTTCCGAACAAAAAAATCTCAAAAAATACCTCAGTTTTAGATTTTCACACTGTCATAACCCCTTAACTGGTGCGTATTTTTTTCTTTTGTGTATTATCCCTGTTAGACAACCCACGAGACGTTTCTGGTCTTCACAACTCTATAATTGAACCATATTTGATATAGTTAAATATCTTTTTACTACCTTCTTGGAAAATACCATTTTTAACCTCTAAATAAGGTTAGGAAACAGCACTTTACCTCCCTGTTTCAGCCGAGCAATTTATTTACGTCTTGTCAATGTCAATGTCTTCAGTGATTTTAAATCTTACGTTATACTTTGACAAGTTTTTAATACAAGGGTTTATCCAAGCAATAAAAACTACAGTTTTTTAATAGAACACAAAATTCAAAGATAATTCATAAAAATTTAAATGAAAAGTAGTAGATTCTTCTAGAGTGAAGTGCATTTCCTCCCCACGATTTTAATGACCTCCACTTCGCGTCGTGCATCAAATTATCCGCGGGAGGAAAAGAGGCACTTTCATCCCTTTTTATGTAAATAACTATTAAAAAATATGTTTATTAATTAAACTATCAATAGGTTTAAGAACTAAATATAACGAAAATCAATATTTTTTATATTTACACGGTTCTACACTGCCTGGCGGCCTACGCCTCGCCTTGCAGTTGTTTGTAAATCACGGAAATGTGGAATTTTAATTACAAAGACTAAAACAAAATTTGCCTTCGCCAAGAGGTCGAGAGAAAATTCTTTTTAACTTATTATTTTTGTAAAATATATTACTGATCCATAAAAATATTAATTGTGCACACACATGTCAACATTGGCACCAACATGCTCTGCATCCAAGTTAGTTTTTATTTAAGATAAATTGGTACCTACGGCTTGTAATCTACAGTAGCTAATTGGTAACAACGACAAAAATAAAAAGGGTTGACAAATTAATCATCGAATTCTCTAGAAAAACCTTACTTAGTAGTTTTACCAATTTAAAAACAACAAGAATACTATTTAATGCCTTCCTTTAATGTGGAGCATTATGTGTTCATTTTTTCATTAATCTTATTTTCATTTAATTTTTTTAATAGGTACACCGGTAAGGCTAAAAGATATGGACTTTTTGTATTTTTATTATTATATTTTGTAATTTAGTTAATTATATTTAAGCAATAATCGATATATATTTTTGACCATACTGAATAAATATATTTTTTTTTGGTACGCCGAGATTTTTCTTTTTTTTTATTTTTGCTTATAGTAGTAATAAAAATTTAATTTTAACTTTTAAGATATTATATTTCTAGAGGACATTAATTTACTTACGGATTTTTCTTCTAGACATCCATAGCAGGACATTATAATTTAAAATCGTTAGGCGTCTCCCATTAGCAGCAGCAGAAAGCAGCCAGCAGCAACACAGTTTAGTCCAGAATTTTTGTAGTCCAATATATTTTTTAAATTTTCCATATGCAAGTCAAAAATTGTTTAGGGTTAAGTTTTTAATTAATTTTCTACCCTATCTTTATTTACGTAACAACCTATTTCTTTTTAGAAATTAACTAACATACTTTCTCTGAACTCTTCGCCTGAGTATATGAATGACGATTTTTATCTTAAAAATATCATTCTGGTTTAATTATGATAAACACTTTAGCTTACGATTTAGACTTATTTAAAATAAATATAACTTTGGAATTATTTCAAAACTTTATTATTTTGTGGAAACGAAATGTAAACAAGAGCTATACACATTTTACCTATAGCATAGGAATTAATTATGAGCTTTATATTATAGATAAACTTTTTCGTCAGTGGTCAGATAATATGAAAACAATAAACTATATAACCAAATGGTTAGATCCAATTGAATTCCTAAATTTTTCTCATGTCAATTATATTATGGCAAATTTTATATATGTTCAACGTATACGAAAATATGTAACTTTTAATGAAGGTTTTAAAAGGTAATTCGTTGTAAAAGATGCATAAACAAATTAAAATTTATTTGCTGGAATACATATTAAAATTGTAATAAATTTAAATTTAAAAAAGTAATTTAAACAGGTTACCATGAAAGTTTATATTATTTTTCGTATGATTTAGCTTGTAAACTAGACGTAAAGTGTATTTTGTGTTTTAATTGTATATTTTTATTTCCAAAAATTTTTGCCATAAGTCATTTGATATTATCTATTTTTAGTTGATAAACCTACCTACTCTCGATTTTAACGATATTAATTTTCATAAAAAAAAACAATTTGAAGATTTTCTATAAAATGCTAATTTTACTTTTGTTAATATTAATTTAAAAATTTTGTTTATAAACATTTCACAATAACACAAAATTTTTTTGTGTCAGTACCTTTTTTTTACCTTAAGTCGCTCAATTGTGCTGCCCATCTAATAGCTGTTGATCACAAATATAATATGTGAATGTTATTAAATAGTTCATAGCAATCCTACTTCAAAAGAACTTTTTAGTAAAAAAGTTGTAAACTATTAATGTTACGGTATTCATATTTTTAAATTTAAGTACCATTTATTCTATTAATATGATTAATTGTCCTTTAAAAACGTCACATTGATCAAACATATAGGGTCATTTATTTTAAAAAACCAAACAATGATTTTGAAAGCAATAGTATTATATGTGGCGAAACCCTATACATCGCCTAATTGTTGTATGAAGATCTAGATATTTTAGATGATCGACTTAATTTAAATTTTGATTTATCCCACAAAATAGAGGTTCTTTGAATAGAAAAATACTTTTTATTTCATAAAGATTCAATATTAGTAAATTGTTGTGAAACTTGCGGTACCTAATTAATTAAAAGACATTTGTTTGCAAACAATGATGCAAATAAATTAAAATTGTAAAGTTGTCAAAGTACTTTGCATTTACCCTATAATTACGTTTGTGCGGTTATTCATAATTGAAGTAGAATATAGATGTAACTAATGTTTCGATTATATCCTTTTAGTTCCAAAAAAACATTGTGCTTTGGTGTCATTCTGTTACACATTTTTTAAAGGTAGAACCTCGGCCTCTTAATAATACTGCTTTTAGATTGGAAAATTATCTAAATCCCTACAGAAAATTTCATATTAAATTGTAATTTACCAACTAAGTTCTATTTTTATAATTATATTTATAAGAATTTTAATATGGTCAATTATAACAATAAGACACCTATTCAAGAATACACAACTGTTAAAAAATGTTCAAATAAATCAAAACCTTTTTCACTAAAGATACCTTTTTGAAATATTATTGGTTATATAAAAAAATTAATGATTTAAAAATTATAAAGTAAATATTACATAAGGGAAAGGGGGGGTCTAACGTCACCTTACCAAATCTCACCTAGGGGGATGGAGTAATCTAAATTAAAAAAAAACACCCTACGTAATTAATGGATACCCTCTAGGGAAAAATATTTAATATTGCAAAGATTTAAAGCATTGCATGCATATTTAGTTATTGCTAATGTATTGAAATGTAAACACATCTTGTACGTTTATGCTTTTTATCTGGGAGGACGGCGCCATAGAGACCTCCCTTACGAGTTGCCAGAAAAATAAAGCATATATAGAAAGGAAATGCGGAGAAAGATATCTGAACAAAAGAAGAAAAAAAGACAACTTAAAAAAATATGTCGTATAGACCAATAAAAAAAGGAACATGTAAACTTATTTTTTGTCAAATATTTGCCGCTCAAAAGCAATATTAACTTAGGTTTGATTTTAGCAAACTGAGTATACAAGTAAACACCACAGTAAATTACCGTAGTACCAATGATCGATTATATTTTTGGTAGTACTGTAGTTAAGTAGTTCTGTGTTTAAATTCAAAAGTAATATGTACCTTCACCAAGATATCAAGAACATTAGTCTTTAACCTTTCATTACTCGCGCGTAATTTAGTACACAAGTACTCACTGCGGACTGTCAGCCCGCGTTTATTATTAAATGCAAAAAGACAACTCTAAATTAATAAAACAATAAGTATGATTATTATTGTTTAAAAATATAAAAAATAACATATATAAATAAGTAAAAAGGATACAATTGATAAGAAAAACTGGGTTTTACGGAATGATTTTAGTATGGCAGTCCGAACATACATATGAATGTTTCCCACATATGTATTTTCCACATTTCTTACAAGAAAATCTTGTTGACAGATTTTTTTCTATCACATAAACTCAAGCGTTCTCTGGTATTTGCAAATATACAAAGCACCCTCTTATTGTTGTCAGTTTGTCATATTTTCTTCTTTCTGTTCGGTTTTCCATATTGTCAAATCTTACATGCTCTCCTCCTGTTGCATTAGAATTCAAAATTCATCTACATGCAGACGGCTTACCTTCAGTAATCGACCTAACTACGAGAGACCAGTTACTGCTTAAATTTCAGTGATATCCGTGGTTTTGGCATCTCTTTTTTGAGATTTTTTCTGTACACTCTCGATATGTAGATTTGTATACCCAACAATATTCCTACGCATATCTAGATCGATAAAATAATGCCATATTGCCAAAATATATTTTAGATTTTTATGACCTGGCAAATGTTTAATAAGATTTTTAGATCTTGTTCTAACGGATTTTACAGCTACATGCCACATGCTGTTCATTTTGTGCATTTATCTTTTCCTAGAAAATATGACCCTTTCGGCGACTTTACATGGTTAGTATCATCATTGGAAATTTCTTGTTTTGTATCACTATCATGATATTCTGTTTCTAACAAATCTTCCTTATTCTTATCAGACTCATCATCATAAGTAGCAAGTTCATCAACTATATCCTCCTGCATACAATATTCCATCAATTTATGTAGTCGCTCATCTTGTTTCTTATAAAAAGCCATCTTGTAAAACCCAAACACCCATACTTAATAAAAAATATTGATCTTTTAATATCCAAAATTTACCTTTTAATTAGAAAGCAATATCAAAAGCATAGGGCGCAAATTGTAACACGGTTACTCGCTGCGGACTCACACTCCGCATTTGCCTCTGGATTGGCAATACACGCACTACCTCAAATGAAGCTTTACAGAGGCAATAAGTGGCCGACGGTAGAAAGGTACTAAATGGGGGAACGTTTCAGGGAGCAACACGGCGTGAGTAAATTTAAAAAATATGAGGCTGCGGAGCGTCAGTCCGCACGCGAGTAACGGAAGGTTAAAATAGCCACAAAAAATGTAAACAGTTATGAAAATGAACAAAATGTGTTGGAATTTTTGTATACGAAAATAGTAAAAAAGCTTTTACTTAGTTGGATATAAATACAGGGTGTGATAACAAAGCACTAACCTTAAATAGCATCTATAAACTATAAAATTTATATCCTTTGTAATATTTAATAACGTTAAGCTATTTTGAAATTTACACGTGCTATTTTGTTGTATTTGAAAACGACATATATTTTTTTATTATGCACTTAAAAGTAGTTCTACAGCTAGGCGTACTTAAAAAATGGTTTAATTATAAAAAACATGGACAAATTAAATTTTTTATAATAACGCTGAGCTTGGCAAAATAAACTCTTATAATATTATCACTTAAATTATAAAACACAAATATTTAATAAAAGATATTTTTTCAAAAATAATACAATTTAAGCTTTATTTCTTCGTCAAAGTAAAGCTTAAGTTACATTATCTATTATGGATCTATTTAGAAGAATGAAAAGCAGCTTTTTTGACATTACCTGTGCTCTTATTTTTAAATAACTGAAATGGCCATCTAATATATTTTTCTCGCCAAACAAAAAATGATGCTTAAAAAACAATTATTACTAATTTGCGATAAACATAAAAAATTAAAACTTGATTTTTCAGTTGTCTGAATTGAATGATACTACCGCCAAATGGTAAACAGGTATCCGTATTAATACCACAGGTGCTCATGACACACTTGAAAGACCTTTTTTTTGTTTTAAACGTGCAAAAACTAAACGTTCTTAAATTAAAAATACATCATTTTTAGATCAAAAGATATACGAGGAATCACAAAATCATAAATGTGGGCATTCCACATATCAAAATAATCCCTTACAGTTGTATTTAATTAATTGTTTTATAATCATCCTTTTTGGATTTGACAGAAAAAATTATATATGATAGTTGTTTTAGATTTTTTTTAAAGTACTAGAGTCAAAAAGCGGTCTGACCAGTCCTCCTTCGATAACCTAGTACTAGCTTTTTTCTGATTAAATCGATCCAAAAATACGTTTTTTTCTTCTAATGGACTCTTAACTTAAGTTATTAAAAAAGTAATATAATTTATCAATGTACTAACAAACTTTCATTAATTGTTTAATAAACACACAATTAAGCAATATTTTACTAAATGACTTAAATACGTGCTGTAGTATCATTTAGTTGGTTTAAATTTGTAAATTAATTAAATCTATAATACTGAAAATTTCCCAGTATTTAGTATTAATTTTTATTAAAGCTTTTTATTCCTTCTATTTTTCGTTAAACGCAAAAACTTGACAGATCCTATAAAGTTACTTTAATTTGCATAGAAACTTTAGTTGAAACCACTAGTTAGAAATCTGAACTATAAGTTAGATCTGGAAGATCCTGCGAATACATTATCCTGTAGCATAATGACCCCCTTGATTATAAGTTTTCTCCTTTTAAATAAAATGCACGTTCAACTTTTTGATTAAACGAGCCAAAATAACAAGGGTCATTAATAGTACATTGTTCTGACAAAAAATTGGACAAATCTGGTTGTCCAAAAAGATGATGGCCATTATTTTATAGGCTGAAAGAACAACCTCTGTTTTAGTTTTTGGAGGTTAAGTGGCGCCACTCTTAAGCCTTGTTTTGTTTTTAATGTTAACATAAAATGGTTCACTTAGATTTCCTCGCGTGATCGTAAGTATGAAATTTAATAATACACGCCTTTATCTTGATATATGAGAAGCTTAGTAGAGACCTACCTGTCGCTGTTTTCGTATAGTCAGAAATTCTTCCAGCTAATTCCAGACTTTTCCGTTCTGTTCCACATTACTATAAACAGCGCGAAGAAAGTCTGCGCGGGCTAGTGTATATGTATATAAATAAATGTACACCTACATATAAGTGTAAATATTTAAAATATTAATTGTTTAATTTGTTGATGATTTTCTTCAGGTGTCTAGAACTTCTAGATCAATAAAGTCTATACTGTGGGACCTAATCCGAAGTGATCCCGTCTATCAAGTTACCAAACTATATATATTTTTAAATAAACATGTTCTAAAACCATTGAAATTAGTAGTTCCGCCCCTGGTATTAAAGAAAATAAAACTGAGGAATTTTATTGTAATGTTTAAGCACAATATATATTATCACGCATCAGCATCCTATTTAGTAGAGTTTGTAACAAACCTTTCTCTAGGTTCTTCTTATGCGAAGTTTATAGTTTGCCCAAGCTAACATTTTTGCGTTGGATTACATAAATCAAGCTAGTTTAAAAACAAAAATCACTAGACTCAACGTCAAAATCAGCTGATTAGCATAAATCACCCAGTAATGGATTAAAGGCGTTTCAATTTTTGTATTAAATTTTTCTTATAATTGGGTGTGTTATTTCGTGTTTTAAAGTAATTAGTGAAACCTCTTTCTTTTTTATGAATATTTTCACGGCTTCTGCTCCGAAGCATTAGCTGTCGTTATTCCTTCTTTAGCATATCCTAATTAGATCAAATTGAAAGTCTACTCAGATGCATCCCTTTATTGTTCACCTTACATTGCCCACTTTTCCGCACCTTCATCTCTAGAGTTTCGACACTACGAAATCTAAATATATTTACTTCTGACTTCACTCTAGATACTCGTAGTATGTGAACACTTAGACTTCAAGCATAAGGGGTATCCTGAGAAAAAATAAATATATGACAGATTCGGTACATACCTCAGTTAGGGTCTCTTTCATACATAGGACATATGATTAAACCTGTAGCTCTTGGACAACATTAAAGTACAGAAAACACTTGCTGCATTCGTATAAAACATTAAAGTATATTTAATTAAATCACTATTAAAATACTTATATTTTCCGAAGATACATAATTCTACATGCTGGTTCGGAAAAAGGATGTTGATGGTGCCAGTAGAATTTTTAAATCAAAAACAAAAACAAGAGATTACCATGGCGAGATGAAAGCTGAAAATTTTGAGAAGTGGGTTAGAGATGATCTACTACCTAATTTGAAAAGGCCTTCATTAGTTATTTTAGATAATCCCAGCTACCGCTGTAAGTTGTTAGAAAACTGGCTAAATAGCGGCTGGAAGAAAGAAAATATGGTTAAATGGTTAAAAGACCCTAATATTCCTTTTGCAAAATCGGCGACAAAATAGATTTTGTGGTGCTTGATTTGGAGCCCACCAAAGCCTCCCAAATATTATATCGTCGATGCTCTTATTCAGGAGGCTGGTCATTAAGTGCTGCGCTTGCCTCCATATCATTGCATATTCAATGCTATTGAAATGGTATATACACAGGGTGTCCCACGACGAACCAACGCGGTCGATTTCTCAAAAACTTAGCAACGAAAAATTTTGAAATTTTGATTGTTTACTAATACCAATGAGAGCAACCCATCTAAAATATTTTCAAGATGGTGGCACTTCCGGTTGTACCAGAAGTCGATGCAAACTTTCTTATTTTTAATAGAATATCCTATATATTATTGCATTTTTGGATTTCTCAGAAAATTCTAGGTATTTTTTGTGTATAATATGCTATACCTAAGTCAGACCGTTTTCGACATATTATGAATTTTATGTCAAAAATTACGTTTGCAGAACCCAAAATAAGGAGAAATTTTTCCTATACGGCATACTCTATTATTTAATTTGAGTTGAATTCCTTGTGTAAAAAGGCCCAATTTTGTATATTGAGTAGATATTTTGTGTGTAAATTAATACAGGGTGACTAAAAATTAAGCACAAAAATTAACGTATAAAAAACGTTAAAAGTCATATTTTTTAAACGGAAACCTCTACTTTTATATTTTTATCGTATTTAGCATTAAAAAATAAGTTATCTTTGTATTAAGTGGTCTATTCTGAAAATGTATATTTTTTGAAATAATTGACAATTCAACATTTTGTATTCTAAAAGGGCTATACGGCTCTTTAATTTTGTTATTAGTGGGCCATGACGGCGAGACGTGGCGAAAAAAAGACAATAACTAAACTAAATAATAAATGACTATTTCACTTAAACACATTTCATCATTAGCACCAGTAGTTGCCAAAAAAGCATCCATTTACAGTCCAGCTGCTAAAACTCCAAACCTCCCACTTTGTCTGCTCTCTTATCTTAAAAGTGTCTAGACTAGTATCTGCTGCGTGCAGATTGCATACATTTTTCTTTCGTCATTGCATATGTTTGCTTTTCTTATAAAAACCCCTGATGGACACTGGACCACAAGACCACTTCTAAAACCTTAAACACGACCTAACGTTTTTGATAAATTTATTTTATAAAATATAAGCATCTTATTGTGTTAGTGATACTCTGACTAAATAAATGATTATTACTGTTTTGTTTTATTTATTTTATTATTTAATATAGGAAGCAGCTAAAGAAGTTATATCAGATGAAATAAATCGACTTATCTTTAGGCATCTTTAAAAAATAGTAAAATTGCATAATAAGGGATATCGAACCATCCCTTATAGTGGTATATTTTATCAGGATATTTCAATTCAGCTGTAAAGAGTTTTCCTGCAAATGTAACAAAACATAACAGGTCTGTTGGTTATTTAGAAATAGTGTACACTATTTTATATTTTTTTACGTACCTAAGCGCTCTAATTGAAGGTGTATTTTAGGACTAAGTTTGTACAAAAAGTGTTAAATAGTGTAAACTATTTCTAAATAACAAACACTATTAATCTGCACTATATAGGCGAAAATGATAATTTTTTAATAAAATATTATGGCCAAACATTAAGCTTTCACAATTCATACAAATATATGAACATGAACAGCAAGAAAAAAATACTGATAAATTAAAATATTGTAATCTAACAACAAATGTTTTAAGATATTAAAATTTTGAAACTCTTATATCAGCCAACTTAAATCTAAAAAAACAAAATTTACTAATATGTAGGGATATTCGCATTGCCAACCTAAAAATGTTAGCTTGGACAAACTATATATACAAAAAACATTAGTTTTTAAAAATACAGTATATGTGATTAGAACTACTATAATTTTCATTTTCCATTGGGAAAAATACCTAGTAAGTAACCATTATTACTGACTTAATAAACCAATGGAATACATTTTTTGTTGTTGTTACTATGTTTACTGACGTTTTAAACCAATGCAACATATTTTTTTCTTTAGGTTTTTTTTTAGTCGAAAAACAAAACAGAATTAAATGTCAGTGATCCTAATCTTTCCAAAAAAAAGGAAGAATAATTATTATTAAAGGAAGGAAGAAAGCGCACGGTAATTATTTTTAACTTTTAGGACAATTTATACTTACTTCCTATTTTTGCACTAAACATAAATAACAAGAAATTAATAAGGAAAATATTTTGTTTATAATACAAATGGGAAATATAATATTTTACCTATTGTTCTAAAGGCACCTGTCGTTATAATAACAAAACATAAATCACAGTTAATTAAAAATAAATCGGAAATATTTAATAATACTTTCTAAACAATAAAACCGGATACAAAGAGAAGATTAAAATTTAAAAGAAAATATTAAAATGTCCTAAAAAAATAGGTAAAGAATATGTTACAAAAAAAACAGTTTGTCAAATAGTTATAATTTGTATTTATTGTTTACGAACACACTTAAAACAAATAATAAGATTTTAGTTTACATCTAGTGGTACCGCCAATACGGGAAATCCTCGTCTGTCGTCTCGTCGAGACAGGAGACTATGTTTTCTCTTGTTTAAAGGTAAGTATTTCTCGTTTCTCTCGATTTCCTTCTTCTGACCAGGGATTTTCTGATATAATGATGATACAGTTATAAACTAATATAAAAAAAGTGTAACTTAGAATTAATAAAGGTATATTTTAAAGTACTAATGAAAAATATATATTAAACATGAAATAAGTAAATTTTGTACTAAGCTATTTAAGGGCTTTAAGAAAAAAATAAAAGACATACAAAAATCACTTAAACTAACGAAGAAATTTTTAAGAGCAATTCAATGATTAATTATGGTTCTTGAGTGCCTAAATATAAAAAAAGGGGTGCTATTAAATTTAGGCTTGCATTTGTTTAGAATAGGCTTATTTTGTCTTTATTTTAAAAATTCAAAAATTGTATAAAACTTTTTTGGTCGAAATGCTAAACTCTAAAGTTAATAAAACATTTTTCTGCAAAATAAATAAAAAGAAAACACATTTTAAAAAATGATAGCATTTTTTTCTCTTTTCTTAGGTTTTTGTCCACAGCTTTTTTCTGAGGCAAGATAATTATAAGCATTGTTTTGGAGAGAAAAAAAGCGGATGTCAAAACTTTTTAAATAACCCCTTGGTTAGAAAAATGTTTATTAGAATTTACCATATAATTCTTTTACTTTTACAACCTTTTATCAGTTCTTGTTTTTATATCAAATTATTAAAACTTTTATAAACAAAAAGAATATGTGTTTAAAAAAATTGTTTTATAACGTTACTATAATAATACAATATGCTGTAATATTATTTATTTTTAGGCACAGCAGGTTAAATAAAATCCACTTTAATGGAGTTAAAAGTTTACGAAGATTGCTTAATGTCTATTCCTACTAGCTAGCTACAAAACTTGTAGTGGTATTAATTGTTGGTTTGTTGATGACCAATAAGATTTTAGTAATTTTTATAAAATTTTGTTACCTTTTTATGTTTAACAAGACAGTTTTTACTTTACATATACTTAAAAATACTTTTTATTTTACTAATACATAATCACAATGATTATTTATGATAAGAACATTTATAGATTTTATAAAAAGCTATTTAATTTAATAAATAAAATAAAGACAAAAATTACAAATAAAAAAAGAACTCTAATAAAAGAGTAACCATTTAAGTCTTACTAGATTTATTTTAAGACTGTGTTTTTGACAACTGATCTAATGCTATTTACTTAAAAAGATGACCCTGATGCAGATTTTCATCGACCCCTTAGGGTCGGTATCCAAACTAGTGGGCGACTGTATACAGTCCCTGGATAAAGTCGGCTTGGCAAAAAAACTTACGGTAGCCTGGCTACCAGGCCACGAGGGCCACCCAGATAACGAAGAGGCCGACGACCTAGCCAAAAGAGGATCAGCCATGGAAATGATAGGCCCTGAGCCCTTCTGTGGAATCTCGGCAGGCCTCCTTAAAGCATCTATTAAGAGCTGGGTAGACAAGAGTTTCAAAGCTGGTGGGTACAAACACCAGGACAACGACAGGCAAAGTAGTTCATTAAGACCTGCTAGGCCAAGTTTACCTCGGACCTACTGAGCCACAGTCGATAAGTCGTAAGGATAACGGTAGGTCAACTAACAGGACATTGCAAACTCAACAAGCACCTGGAAAGAATAGGCCTGGCGGAGGATAGCCTGTGTAGGTTCTGCCAGGAGGCTGAAGAAACAGCCGTACATGTGTGGTGCCACTGCGAAGCACTATGTAAGCTTAGGTTTACTAGGCTTAGGCCAAGATTCTGGAGTCTAGTTAAGAAGACGGGCCTGGACAAGGTACTCTAAAGAACGATATGAAAAACCACAATAAATCTGGTAAGGTTGCAGTGGTGGAGGTCATTTTTGCCATCCCCGCTCAAATAATCTAATATAATTCAATCTAATCTAGGGTCGGTATAAATAGACCGCTTAGGATATTAACTAGGCCATTGTGAGTTTTAACCTTTAACGTTGGGTTATAGGTCACGATGTGCTACAAATTCGAAGCAGTGCGTGTTTAATCAGGTTTTGTGGAAGTATGTATTTTTTATCCATAATATCCCTTGCATATTTGACAAAAAATAAATCAGGAGATCCTAAAGCCATGGTAAAAAATATTTTAGCCACCTCAAAAAACTCCATACTAATTCTGGCTGTGTTAAAACCTCAGGGTAAAACATTCTTTTGCTAAAAGTCAAATTTGGGAGGTATTGTAAGGTATGACATTCTACTGTTTCTTGGACGTAACAATGTGCGGACATGGTCCCTCTGATGTGCAATCAAAGAAACGTAAAACCCTCAGTTAAGACACCCCATGCCTAAGAATAGCACTCTTAACACGCTCTTAAAATTTCTTACAATTTTATGTCAAAATTTTGTAGAATTTAAGGAAAAACTTTGGAATAAAACAACTTGTTCCGTCAATAGTTCGATCTCAACCACTACAATGTTTTTGCCAGTGATATCAACATTACAAAATAAAGTATATGTTACCAATAAAAGAAAGTTAAAATACCAGTGGTTACGACCTAAATGGTTTGATGTCATTATTTACCAAATTTTAACAATTTTAATTTTAATTAATATTTGATTTTCATTCTTTGCATGCATTAATTTTATTTTGAAAACGGTGGTAGACTTTCCACCGAAACGTAGATAACTATTTTTATTTTTCTTGGGTTTGCTGGTGGTCTTTCTTTACTTTATTTCAGGCGATCTGCCAGTTCATAGGGGTTAATATGGCCGAGTACACTCGATCTTCATACCCTGGGACGAGAACCAAAGCAGTCCTTTCGTATAAATATGTTGGGCGAATACCCAACAAGGACTTTTATTTATTTTTTCGGTTATTAGGATATTTTTTGGCCTGTGGTTTTTGGTTTTGTTCTTTATACTTACTTTTTTTAATTTGTTTGTTCACCTTTTTAGTTATTTTGCTGTCTTAGTCGAGTCGGCGCTGACTTCTTACTTAATTTTTTTGGTTTCCAGTATTTTCATAAAACGTGTATTCGTGACTTTAGGTTCATTGCCATTAAAACTAGCAAGTTGTAAAGGTGAAAGTTCGTATATTGTAAATTGCATGACTGAACTTAAGGTTAAGGTAATAAAAATAAACAAATTTAATATAGAAAAAATCATAACCATATAATTTTTTATTGACAAAAATTATCCTAATTTGTTCACAAAATTTTCATTGTTTTGGCGTAATTTGTATTTTTTATAAAGTAAATTTAATTGACACGCACTGTTAATAATAACACCGGATAATACATTTAATTAGTCAAGAATACATGCAACAATTTAAAAATATTCTATTTGTTAGTAGTGTTTAGACAAAGAAAGTGGCATTTATATTGTTAAATTTATTCTACTTCCGCGAGAATAGAAAACTAAAAATGTGATCCTATTTTTAAAATTTAATTATAGTAGTAATTGACACGATTCTCAACGAGGTTGCTAATCCATAGGTCAGCTAGTGTGACTTGAGGCCTTCTAGCCCGGGTACTAAACCATATGCTTTTTAGACTTCCGAAGTTTAGTGTTGACATTCTAGAATATTTTAGAGGTTTTTATGCCTCATCGTTGGTAGCATAGTCTGAAAAAGACCAAGGAATCAACTGAATTAAAGAAATGTCCTAACTTAAATGTAGTTTAAGAGTAATAGGCACACAATATTATAAAAAAAAAATAAAAAGAAGAATGTAATAAGAAACAATATTTTAAAATATGGTTAGGTAAATCTAAATCACCATTTTAACAGGGAATCATATTATCCAAATATATTTTTTTAATCATATACATACAATTTAGTTAAATATTAGTTGAAATATGTCTTTTTAAATTTTTATAAATTCATTTGTTGTGTTAAACAAGTTATTAAAATTATTTAAATAAGGTTATCTAATTATTACATAAATTTAACAGTTCCTAAAAATATACCTTCATAAATTTTTTTATAATTTGTTAAATTATAAAATTGTAAATATTCTTGTCTAAATGGGAAGTAATCTTTATTTCTTAGATAAGGGTCAAAAAAACTGGAAATTGCTTGGTATGAGGTCAGGATCCCTTTGTTTTTACATTTTGTATTTGAAACGAAAATTTTTTCTCTTGCGAAAATTGTTTACCCTGGCGTTTAAGCAAGTCGGCTAACAGCAAGCTATTGTATATTCATACCTTTTTCTCTTGGTTTGACCGCCATTATTGCGCCCTTTATAATTTAAAACAATGAAAAAGTTTAACACTTTGACTACCGCGGTAAGCCAGGTATACCATGGCTTAGGTCTAAATTGCCACGATATTGTCGTTCACTGCGAAAGTCTACTCGAGCTGAATGTGTCCTACGGTAGCACACTAAACGTGTATTTCTAATGGAGTATTGTTTGCTGTGGCCTAAAACAATATAAAAATTGTCTTAGCCGAGTATTTAAAATTTTATTTTTTGTTTTATTCGCTATTTCCTTTGAAAAATTATTTTTTAAATAACAATATAACAAAAAACGGTATTTGACTACTAGTATTTATTTAGATAGAACAGAATGAACAATAATAAGCGAACAAAAGACTGTATATAATAAAGTTAAAAACAAACATTTACTTTTTTGGGGAATAACTTTGTGTTTTTTTAAAAAAGCATTCTAAACAAAGAAATGGTTACACCCACAACTAACATTTGATGATAACTTGTTTGGTCTTCCATACGCATATTTTCGGTCGTGTGTATTTTTGTGGTGTTTATATCAGGCTACACATCCACCCTTATTTTCTGCTTAAATAATTTCATTTTGTTAAAGAACTACGTCGTCAATAAAAAGCAATTCATTTTTTTTTCTTTAGATAATAGCTGCATGCATGGGCGCTCTTTTCTTTCTTATTATGCTAATTCTATTTTTTTATCTCTGTTTTTATTAAACAAATAGTTTGCGTTTACTATACTTGCATCAGCTCTGAATTCTACACAGCCACTTTTTTAAACCATTTTATGCTTCGCTTAACTGATGTAGAGTAAGATGACAGCTAATCAGATACAACGATACAACTTTTTGCTTTGTTATACTCTACTATAGTTTCTGGCTTTTGTTCATTTTCAGTTGACCCAGACGGATATGGCTTCCTCTCCTTTCTCTGGTATAGCCGTGCTGCTATCGCTGGAAGTTTCTGTTTCATAGGCCGGATCACCATCCGAGTCATTTTGGTATGTATCATCATCACTCATTTTTATATCGATCCATAAAGTTTGTACTTAATCTTGCTTGTTCTTGCTCATAGATTGACATTGAACTTTCAAACACCATAACTTATTTTTTACCAACTTTGCTGTACCACACTTCAAGCAATACTGACCGATTAAAATAATGCGTGCGATATCCAAATAGAAAAATACAAGATTTGACTTGTTTAATGCATGTTTCTGTACGTCGGTGACGAGTTTTAACACTTCAGCAATTGACAGTAGCAAATAGTTATAAAAAACAAATTAATAAAAACTACAAAAATAAATATGCCTAACACATATTTTAATACAAAAAATGTGTGTCGTAAAACATCATTTTAAAAATATATGGCGTGGCAGTCAAAGTGTTAAATTTGTGAAAAAATCGGAATTTCTGGGGACTACAGAGCCCGACATCCAGACTTTTACCGACAAAGCCCGGGAAAGCTCACCTTGCGACACCGCAACGTGTGACTAGATAGGGAAAAGCTGCTTAAAAAACGAATATTTCCAATAAATTATCTTAATGGGAGACTGTGAAAAGTATTATGACTTAAGTTTACATGTTATTTTAGGCAGTTTGAAACAATAAAATTTTAGATTTTAAGGAGTAAACGTTTAAGATATATTACACTGCCCCACAAAAAAAAGTTTGAAGGTCCGAAAAACTTGACCATGGAATCTTTATGTTTTTTCGGGTCGCTGAATCCAAATCCGGTGTCACTTTGACCCCGTCAGGTCAGAGTCAAGGGCAATTCAAGGTCAAATCTGTAAAATTACACAGCCCAATAAAAATTGGAAGGTCTGGAAGACTTGACCATGGTATCTTTATGTTTTTGAGGTCGCTGAATCCGAATCCAGGGTCAGTTTGACTTCATCAGGTCAGGGTCAAGGGCATTTTAAGATCAAATTTGCAAAATTTATCGCAACCCAATTTGAAGAGAGTTATGCTTTTAAGGTCGCTGAATACGAATCCGTGGTCAAATCTGTAAAATTATAATTTTGCAGATTTAACCCTTAAAATATCTTTTGACCATGAACGAATGGTGTCAAACTAACCACGGATTCATATTTAGCGACTTCAAAAACATAAGTACACACTCTTCTAATGTGATTGCGTAGAATTTTGCAGATGACCTGATGGGTCCAAACTGACCCATTTAAATAAAGATATTATTTTTTACATTTTTAATTTACAATTTTAAAGACAAGCCAATTTTAGTTTTTTTTTAGCAACATATATTTTTAACTTAAAATGTGTTCATTTTATTCTTACTGACCTACAGTGTCTTTAAAATTTTATAATTTGCTGTAAAAAATAAAAAAACAAATAAAACATTAAGGGTAATATTTATCTTGGACAAACCTAATGAAAACCAAATAAAAATGGCAAAAGTATATATAACCTACCATAGGTGTTTTAATTAAAATAATAAGCAATATATCAACACGATTTTTAAATATTTAAAGGTTTTAAGGGGAATAAAATACCTCTGCAGGAAGTAGTTTTTACAGTTTGGAGAATTCGTGTAAAGTGGAAAATTTGACGCTTCCCCTGATGGACTGCTAATGATGAGAGTGACACTTGGTACTGCCTACAAATAAAGTAAGGAACTAAATTTTACCTGTAGAGTTTCCTGCCACTTTGCATACGCATAAGCAACTAAATAAAACGTCTTAAAGATCGCCTAAAAAAGTATATATTATTTAAAAATAATACTATTTCCTCTAGAAAAAAATTAAGTAATTTATTGGTAATTTTTAATTTGATGGACTCAATGGTACACACTTATAAACTTCCCTTTCTAATGTATAATTAAATAATCTTTGGTTGAATATCAAAGACATTTACTTTTCTTTATTAAATAATTCTAGAAGAGTATATGTAAATAAACAGAACAAATACGATAAACTTAACCCAATTCTTTAGGAATTTAATACATAAGCTACGCTTGAGTAATACAACCGCAATATTTACTCATGGTAGTAAAAGTACAAACTGAATACAAATAGATGAATAAGAATAAAAAAAATGTATAATTGGTTAAGATAGCAAAATCTGTTAATTGGTTTGCGTCTAGATTAACTAGAGTGTAAAATGTCTGTCTGCTGTTTTTCATTGCTATAAATACACGTGTTTAGTAAGACAAATAGTTTCTAAAACGTATTATTATGCACATAAAATGTTTTTTGGAGACACTCGCTAAAAATTCTTATTCTTATACTTGCCAAGATGGAACCGCTTTGGACCTGGACCCGGGGTATAGAACCGTGTGGGTACAGGAACTATGAACCCCTATGAGCTGAGAGATCGCTTAAAGCAATGAATTAATAAGTTTTTAAGACCCTTAATATTATTTTAATTATTACCAAATATATGATTTATTGCAAATTAAGATTCAACAGTTCAAAAACATAATTAAAAAAACTTCACAGTCAATATGTTCATTTTTTAAGTCATAAAAATTTCAGGTAAATTCCAAGCTTGCTTGCTTTAGTGCAGAAAACGAATCTGAAAAAAGTGCAAAACCTCGAAATTGTTTGAAAACGCATAGATTTGCATTTGGGATTATGCTCAACTTACCCTACTTTTTAAAATCTATATTATACCGATGGGCGCTCTTGATTTTTTAGGGGCGAAAACTACCCTTTATTGTTAAAACCTATAAAACTATACATTTAAGCTTAAGTTGAGTAAAATTTAACTTTAATAAGTTAAAAAAGTAGTATTTTGTTTCTTTAAAACATTATTTGAAATATTTCAGCCTTTAAAAATAAACCCGCATTATGATTTAAAACGAAAAATATTTACCCTAAAAATTAATATATAATCACAGTGTTTTGCATGAAAATTTGGGACTATTTTTAACTTACCCTTCTCTTCAAAATCAAAGTCATTTTTTATTAAAATTCTTAAATTTGGTTTTCACTTTCAGCTCCATTTTTTGCTAAACTATGCAATTTAAATTGGTTAAAATTTTAGAATGTATTTATTACATAGATAAAGAGAATTAGGGTGGTAATTAGGGGGTTGTTTTCGAAGATTTTTGCACTCAAAAAATTTTGGTCTAATCTTGTTTTAATCATAACTTACTTAACTTTTATAATGAATACCTTTTTTTAAAAAAGGAAGGTGTTTGATGAATAACAGCTAACCACAACTAACCACAACTTGGTTTGTATTGGCCCCACAGCAATCACAAAAAACATTTTATTTGTTTTTTCAAAAGCTTCAATTTTGTTATTTACAGGTTTTTGATAAAATGCATGCTTATCGAGTTATTTGCAAAAAACCGATTAAAAACGATAAACTCCGAGTTTCGATCGCGAATAACTCGAAAAGTATGCATTTTACAAAAAAATACATATAACATTTTTTGCTTAGAAATCAATTTTCCATTTATTCCTGTGGTCAAAATACAAAAAAATCACCCTGTGATGGTTTGGCAACCACCCCCAAGGTAAACGCGCCCTTCGGCATGATATAGATTTTGATCCTTGTACTATTCCTTACCTACTGTCAAAATTTCAAGTCATTCTATGCATTTTGAAAAATGAAAAATTGCTAGGCAAAATGGTTCGTTTTCTGGACTACTTTTAAATAAAAAAAATAATAATCAATGTGGAATAGACATATGTATGGCCTAAAATATTTGGATCACCTAAAACTTTAAGTACAGGATAGATTAATACAAAAACCAATTTTCCATAATTATGCATATGTTTAATTTATATATTATGTCTTCTTTATAGTACTTATCTATTTAAATTTGAATAAATAAAGATAAAAAATAATAACCTCATTTCTGGTTGCATCAGATTCTGCTTAAATCTGCCTTTGTCATTTTAGCTTGGTTTCTATTTTTTAAAAGTTAAAACTACTTATAAACTAACAAAACTTGTCAATTATTTTAAAATTATTGCCACATTCGTTTGTAGAATTTAATAACATAAAGGTTAGGTATAAAGGTAAAAAAGCTTAACTTGCTAAGATTTAAGAAAAATACTCAAATATTACCAAAGAACCCAAAGGCCGGTGACGAACATCTTAAACAAAATTCTCTAAAATGAAGATTTGATGAAAAAAATTAGCTTTGGTCTTCCTTTTTAAACCAATGGTTTAGAATCTAACCAATTAGAATTGTTTAGATAGAATTAGTATGAAATATTTGATTATAAGACATTTATGCATTATTTTGATCCTATACAGGGTGTTTCAAAAAACATGGACATCGCTTAATGGGATGTTTTTCGGCCAAATATAATACAAAAATGTTATAAAAACAAGGTTCCAAAATGCTCTCATTGTTCAGATAAAAGATTTTTTTTAAGATTTGGATCTTCTATTTTTTTTCTGGGTTTTACGATTTAAATAAAATTTGGTATAGCTAGAAAATGACCAAGATACACTTTTTGATGATAACCCTTTATTATTTTCGGGAAACCGAAAAAAACGTTACTCATCCTTTAAAATAGATAATTAATCAATGCCTTAGCAGGCAAAATATTGCAAAAGAATGGTTTTTACCCTCTAAGGAACTTATAAAACATGTTTTATTAGAGTACGTAAATCCTATAGTTATTGTATTCAACATAATGTCATCAATAAAAATCCAAAACTATCCAAAATTGAACTTTGGAATGTTTATATAAAAAAAAACAAATATAATAAAATTTGATTTGATTTTTAAATTTGTCAAACGTTATGATATACTATTAGTTATTGCTGTACAAGCCCGGAAAGTAATTTTATTTAATACTGTACCTTAATATACTACATTATGTTGTCAGTTTGAGTCCGAGAAATGATACATTACATCACTAGGCAGGTAATATTGTCAAATCTATTAGTCAGATCGAATGATACATAATCACAGCAGGTAAGTAACCGATAAATGAAATTAGTATTTTTACTAACACAGGGTTAATTCTGAACAATTTTTATGATGCAAATTAGAATAAAATTACCTATAAACGTTAACGGTAATACTGAATTTAAATTATTTGAAATTTTAACAGGGGCAGGTAATCTTCTGATTTACTACTATTGGCTACCAAAGCTGACCCCTATCCTCTTTTTTTAGGAAAAGTATTACTTTTGAAAATTTGGAGATACCCACGTTCTCATTGACCATCAACATTAATTTTAACATAGAGTATTTCGCCTACAATGTCAAACTACTGGACTTTTTTTTACTACAAAAAAACCAATAAAGTTAGTAAAGTACCTATCATAATTTCTTATTAAAGCTAATAACACTTACCACATCTAAGAAGTAAGCCAACATAATTTTTTCGTTGTTTGTTTTCTCTACATTGTAAGTTTTGCACCATTCACAAAATATCTCATATTCTTTTTGATATCTTCCGGAAGACTTGGCTGGGATAAACTTCGCCGTCGCTTCACATTTTTTTAATTTTCGCATCCATTTAATTCTTGTTATTAATAAAAGGGACGCTAAACTAACAGACAAGACAATGGCAATTAACAAGCTATTTTTTTACTGTAAGCAACCAATTTAAAACTAACTAGATCAACAACTTATATTATTGTAGCTATATACGTTTACCTTAATTACCTTATTTTGACAATACTGACACTTTTATTTTATCCGAATATACACACTTCAATTTACCTATCAAAGAAAGATAAAACAGTATAAAATAAAACGTTGTACGATACACGGCTGTGAAATGTCATTAAAATACTTGTCTAGAAATTCCGGACTCGGCTCCTCCGTCAATTTGTCCGTAAACATCTAAACTTGTACTTTAATAGACCATTTTCCGGCCTTTTAACGTAAATTGCTATATTAGAGTAGCGAGTTTAGATGTCTAGAGACGAGGCGACAAAGGAACCGAGTCTGGAATTTTTAAACGAGTGCTGTATCAATAGCTTTGCGACCATGTATCGTACAACGTTTTATTTTAAACAGTGTCATTAAAAACGAAACTTTCTGATTTTTTTTAGACTCCCTGTATGTAGGTGTCAGCTTGGTGTTGACTTTTATTATTCTTTTAAAACAAAACAGTCTGTATAGTACTGTATTAAGCTATTTTTCGAACTCGGTCTGGGAAGTAAAAATTTCACGTTCATTACAGTAATGAGCTATTTCCTGAACTGAGATGAGCCCTGGAAATTACATGTTACAGTATGAAACAAAATAACATTATGCTTAAAAAATTATTAAATAAACCTAATATAATTTATTATTAATGAGTTTGTAGTATAATATTCAAACATATGTTATAAACAACAATCAAGAAGCAATATTGGTTCCGGGGTGATGCAACAAACCATAATCACAATTAAAAGCATCTATCGCTTTATGCTATAAGTAAAAAGCATTTAATTTTACTTTCACAAAAACAAGATAACTATATTTCTTTTGCAATACAAAATAAAATCATTTAGTTTTGATGTAACCAATTTAAATATTAAGTAAACACTACATTATGAATTAATGACTTTGTACCTATGTTACTTAAGTAGACCCGCCCATCTAAGCATGAAAAAGTATTAGGAATAAGATGCGTTATTCATTTACTTGTAATTGCAATGGCAAACATGTTTAGATTCTCTAAGTGTTCTCGAATACATATTGCTTTTATTGAAACCAGAAAAGTACTGTTATCGAATCTGTCCTGTTTGATTGCCTTTTTAAGGTCTTCACATTAGAAAATAGTTATTTAACCAACAAAAGTATTAATAAGAGTAATGATCGAACATTATCGAGGCCACTGAACGTGCTTGCTGGGCTAGCGGGTTAAGGGTTGAGATCATTAATTGCCAATTAATGCCCTGGTAAGTTAATATATTTTTTTGGCAACCGTTTTGTTATTTTATTGTAAAAATCATAAATTTCCTATTTTTTTATGTATTTTAGCTTTAAACAACCAACTTGACAGATGTTTTAAAGGTTGTTATTTGAATGACAAGGTTATAAATACAGTAGAACCTCGATAAGCTAAACCTCGATAACATAAAAACCTCGGCAACATACAGCTTTTTGTGTTCCCTTCCCTTCAAAGCAGAAAACCTCCGTTACTTAAAGTTAAGACCTCAACTTCATAACTTAAACAAAAAATTTAACCATTGACCCTTGATAACTTAAAGTAGTATCCTTGATGATCCCCATAACTTAAAGTATTTCTTGGCCTTTTACTTCTTATGGCACTCTTTTTGATTCGGGTTATACCTTTTACCTTCTTATGAGACTTTCAATATATCCAGATATAGTCCTTGCCTTTGTAGCTTATTTTCTTAAATTTTTTACAATCATTTTTAGTAGAGAATAGGTTTTTTTTGACAATTATTGTAAATTTGCAAACATAAATTTCTATTTCCTGTTAAACTAATGTTATTGTATAATTTAGGTGAATTTTTATCGATGTTTAAATACATATATAGGTCAGAAACACAATTCTAACTGAACAAATTATTGCATAATTAGTTTAAATTTAGGCTGCTGCAGAGAAGATTTATAATGATTAATATGTGGCAATTGCCAATACTAAAATACTATAATAAGTTACATAGACACAATCATGGGCAAAGTTCACACTCTCCCTCTGAGGAATGGAAAAGTGGCATTCTTACACTTACGGCCAAGTGATGATCGCGTTGTTAAATTTAGTAATGGATTTAGCAATTGTTAAAAGGTAACAACGGTTTGGAATGTTTAACAAAGCGTCATTGTCAGTGTTATTTAATGTTTTTAGCAGGCAAGCTGTCAAAATCTGACATTTTGTTAAACATTCTAAACGTTGTTAACTTTTAACAATTGCTAAGTCCATTGCTAAATTGAACAACGCCATCATCACTCGGCCGTTAATCCGGTTGATTAGTTTGACAACAAAAAGGCTTAAACTGTTGGGCTAACAATAAAAAAATATATTTTTATTAATATTTTTTATTGATCATTAATGAAATCAACTTGGTAAACTTATTCCTTATTATTTCCCCTTGAATAGTTTTGGTATGGTGTTTCGCCATGGAATTATTGATAATTGGTGGAAATACCATGCAAAAAAAGTAAAGGTATAACATTTTGTCTTAAAATGTTTTCTTATCCTATATATTTACTATGCAGGAAGTATTTTGAACAAATGTATCTGCTAGCTGACCAATTGTTCATCTGCAGTATATTCAACCATTTTTTAACCAAAACTTTCTCTTTTGGAAATCTAAAATTAAAATATTACATGTAAATTTTTTGTCTTACAAAATTACAATTATACTATTTTACCTTCAATTTTTCTATATTTTTATATTTACACAATAAAATATATTTACTATATAAAATGGGGTAAATTACAAACGAAAAAGATATCTTCTTCTATACTTTATCTTCTAGAGTTGAAACACCCTCTTACGCAACAAGACATAGTTTGTTAAACTAAATTAAAATATTATGAATGGAGCACTAAACTACAATAAAATTAAACGAAAGATACTAAACCAAATCTAATCCAAAAGAAAAGAAAACAAAACTTTGTTATGTCAAATGTCAATTTTGATTTAACAACTTTGACAAGTAGAAGCAACCATGGCGGCTTACATGTCGTCCTCGTAAAATTGGATGCGCAGTGGTCAAAGCGCTTTCTCCCTCCTTCTATTACTCTGACTTTAGCTCATCGAGGTTCTACTGTAATATAGTTAAAAGTTAACAACGGTTTAGATGATTTTAGTAGGCAACCTGTCAAAATCTGACATTTTGTTAGACATTCTAAACCGTTGTTAACTTTTAACAATTGCTAAGTCCATTGCTAAATTTAACAACGCGATCATCACTCGGCTGTAAGTGTCTAAAGCTGTGAATTTTTAGTTGCCTATACCCTAATCGTTGATAAATAAAAAACCATACAATAATGCGGGCTAATAATGCATGATTATGTATACTTTTATAACCCCCATAAATAAACGATCGCCGAAAAAAGGTATTTAAAAACGTTTTTGAAGAATAAAAATAAAGCCTACCTGTTCGTGCATCGATTGTGCTTTCATCATACTTAAATATATGGAAATTTTTTTTTTGTTTTTCTCAATATATCAAATAATTTTTTCTTAGCATACAATAATACAATAAAACCCTTATAATTTTACTTTACAGAAAGAAACAGCTTACAGCTTTCCTTTCTTCACACTTTAATAAATACAGACTTACATAGTTTTGAAATCCCGCATAGTAATGGATATTTAAACTGAAACTCAAATCATCCAGTAATGCTACAGTAAAAACATTAATGTATAATAAAGGTGTATGTTTGTAAAATTTGCAATATCCTGCGATAACGAAAAAAAAAAGCCAAAATCGTATAGTCCCCGGGTGCAAAGCCGCGAACGATAAGCTAGTCGCATAATGAATTAGTCTTTTCTTTGATTAATATTATTTAAATAATTATTATTCGTAAAATGCGTTCCTATAGATTCGACTTGTCCCAAGGTGTTGAGTAGATTTGATTTTCCTTTATTTTGCAAATTTGACTACATCAATGATCAATTATATTTTTGACTACATATAGAATAAATTAAGGTAAAAAGAAGTAAAGAAACACTTTTATTATAAGACATAACAGATTCTTTTAAATTAGCACATAGCGTTAAACGACAAATGTTTTATAAATTAGTACTTTACCTGAGGTACCGAGTGAGGCTTCAGTTTCTTGTATTTCATTATTTAACTGCATAGTTAACACTTCATTTAAATTACAATATGCAAAACTAATCAAGAAATTTTAATAGTCGTATGCCCATATTTAAATGCGATTTTTTCCATGCAAAAAGAAAGTGAACAGTAAGAGAAAAAAGATGCGGTAGCTCAGTTCGTTCATAGAAAATAGGGAAGCTGTAGGTGCATTAAGGTGCTGAACTTTGGCATACACCGCGGTTCGATGCTATGTTAACTTAAAAATTTATTAAAAAGGTTTAACCAGATGTTCGATTATTAAGTCAAATTCAGTCGGTGTTAAACACAAAAGTACTGTAGGCATATATGCTGGTTACTGTTAAGAGGATATGTTAAACTATTTTGATAATTTTGGGAGAAGGAGTGAGCTACTGTACCGTGTACTAATAAACTTATAACTAATACATACTACATAACTACTAATCGTATATGTAAACAAAATTTTTATGCCGCTACAATGTCATGTCTTATGCGATTTAATAAAAGCTAACAAAGATAACAAAAGAATAGTAGCAAACTATTGGTTATTTATTTTCATAAAAAGTGAAATAGGATTTTTAAAGTTATTCTTCAAGATGCAAACTATTACTACAGAATGCTTACTGTTCTGGGGCTTTAATGGAATATGGGTACCTATTCTAAAATTTAAAAATGCTTGACATCGCGATTAATCAGGTTTTGTTTTCGAAACGCATACTTTTTATTATGGTCTTTTACAGTAGAAACCTTGTCTGCTAGTTTTCTTATCCTCTTTTTAGAAGCTGCGAATTCAGGTTAGTTGATTTTTTGTATTATTTATTTTCAGAAAACTTCCACGTAATACTTACTGGTAGATAATGCAGTGGTAAGAGATAAATTGCGAAAAAAAATAATCATTACGACCTAACAACATAACCAGAACTAATCAGACTCTTATTTCAACTTGCTATAGCTGAAGTCTCATCGGTTGTTAAGCCTACCATTTTCGAGATAATTTTTTATGGAAAATTATATTCCCACCCAGTAGTATGTCCTTTTAATAAAAATATCTACAAAAGATTCTAAATTGTAAAATAACTTAAAACCAACCTGACGAACAGTATCATCTGGGAGATATCACCACATCTGTACAAAAAGGAAATTTTCTTTCAGCGTCCTTTGTCTGACCTATTCACTTCACGTAAATTGTATTTGGTTTTATGTTAAATAAATAATAATTGCCAAATGTTTAAAAATCAAATTTTATTGCAAACATCAACATTTATTAAAATTAAATTTAATCAAGTAGCTCTAATTATTATATTCCTGCTTCTTTAACATTAAGAAAATTCCTACCGCTATATAATTAAATCATTATTCGGTGTTAATTTTAACCAGTCACTAAATAATAAAATCTGTTAACTCTGTAGGTATTGTCATCGCCCTTCTCAAAGGGCGCCGTCAAATATTTTTTTCGTTGGAAATTGATTTTCGCATTTGGCTTTTTGGCGCCCGTTGGCACCTGGCGCTTAAAGCGACCGCTGCTCCCGCTCTACCCCAAGGTCGACGCTGTCGATTAATTCAATTACAGAAGAAAATGAACACACACACTCGTCCAAAAGAAGATCCATGCTGAGCGAGTATCGGCTCTCCTTGGCTGACATTAAGAGTTTTCATCACCCACTAGGGGTCACTTCTCTGTTCTGAGATTTAGAAGAAGCTATAAATAAATAAAGATCTAAAAATAGTCGATGCACTGAAGCACTCGATTTTTTCCCGCAGGTCGAATCGGAATGCGGTTTTTTGAATTTGCTTGCAAAAATTATTTGTAAAATTTCCCCGTAATTTCCGGGATGTACAAACCGGAAATTGCATTGCTGCAGCCAAAAATGTATTCAAAAAATGTATTTTCTTAGACACTTTTCGGAAGATTTAATAACTTTGTGAATAAGAGTCAGAACTGGCTCAAGTCGGGTACCCAGGGGTTTTTGAGGTCGCTGATTACGATTATAATGTTCAAATTGACCCACAGACGACCTGGAGCTCAGAAACGCCGACGAACGTCATCTCCGTGGAACTTTTCCAAAATTCACACTGGGAAGGAGAAAAACTAGGCGTTTGGGGGGTTTTTAGGTCGCTGAATTCAAATATGGCATCGGCGAACACCTCCCGGACACCTGGTGCGTCCGAACCTAGACCTGGACGTCATCTCCGAGAATTTTCCTGACAATATTGACAAAAACAACCCGAAAATCATTGGGTTTTTTTGGGGCTCTGAATCCAAGTTTCACGTCGAAAACTATCCCCTGAACACCTGGTGCACCGGAACCTGGCTCTGGACGCTATCTCCGAGGGTTTTCCTGACATGATCGAAAAAGTCGAACCGAAAAACTTCAAGGGGGGTTTTTGGGGCGCTAAATCCGAATTTCATGTTAATAACGGCCCTCCGAACCCCCGGTGCACCGGAAACTGGCCTTGGGTGCAATCTGCGAGGGTTTTCCTGACACAATCAAAAACGACGAACCGAAAATCGTGAAGGGGCGATAAATTAGAATCTCCGAGGATTTTAAAGTCGCGATAACAAAAAATCTCCCCCAAAACGTCCCATAACTGTACACATTTATTTATGTGTAACTCTTCCCTGAGGCCCTAGAAAAAGTTGATCCAGTCCTGTAAGAATGACGAGATTAATCTACGGCTACATCTCCGAACTTTGCCGTTTTCAACATGAAATTTGGATTCAGCGTCCCAAAAAACCCCCGCTCAATGATTTTCGGGTTGTTTTTGGCGATATTGTCAGGAAAATTCTCGGAGATGACATTCAGGGCTAGGTTCCGGTGCACCAGGTGTTTAAGGGGTCGTTTTCGACGTGAAATTTGGATTTAGGGCCTCAAAAAAACCCCGCTCAATGATTTTTGCGTTGTTTTTGTCGATATTGTCGGGAAAATTCTCGGAAATGACGTTCAGGTCTAGGTTGGGGCGCACCTGGTCATTTTCGACGTAAAATTTGGACTCAGCGCCCCAAAAAACCTCCGCTCAATGATTTTCGGGTTGTTTTTGTCGATATTGTCAGGAAAATTCTCGGAGATGACGTCCAGGTCTAGGTTCGGACGCACCAGGTGTCCGGGAGATGTTTGCCGATGCCATATTTGAATTCAGCGACCTAAAAACCTCTGAGCGCCGAGTTTTTCTCCTTTCTCGCGTGAATTTTGGGAAAGTTCCACGGAGATGACGTTTATCGGCGTTCCTAAGGTCCAGGTCGGCTGTGGGTCAATTTGACATCATAATCGTGATCAGCGACCTCACAAACCCCCGGGTACCCGACTTGAGCCAGTTCTGACTCTTATTTACAAAGTTATCAAATCTTCCAAAATGCGTCTAAGAAAATGCATTTTTTAAATGCATTTTTGGCTGCCGCAATGCAATTTTCGGTTTGCACATCCCGGAAATTATGGGGAAATTATATAAATAATTTTTGCAAGCGAATGCAAAAACCGCATTCCGATCCGACCTGCGGGAAAAAATCGAGAGCTTCATTGCCTCGACAAAAAGTAAAAACCATTGTAGCCTACAAGCATAATCCTGTAATACATGTTTCCATCCTTTTATAACGAAAAATCGAAAAATATTCTAAAATGCACTGCATATTTCTTTGCAAAAGAAATTAAATTTAGTTTTAAAAATTTAATTTTGTTTTCAAAATGCTGAATTTCAAGGTCTTTTTATTTTGCAGATATTATACTTTGAAGCCGTATTTTTTAAATGTAGGTATAAGCAAAGATAATACTACTACGGATAAGATGAACCATTCAATGCTATATTTTTGATACCTCTAATGGACTTTGGCTAACGCGAGCCGATGTCCATCGAGAGATTTTCGCGCTATCCTTGAACGAAAGTTAAACAGTGTTGCCGGCAGGCCTTTACTATTGGCGTGATGAAACGCGACTAGAAATTACACAATTCGTTTAGCCGCCCGCTTTCGCTACTTCGTGTTCCGAATAAGGTACAAGCGACAGACATTGACAATGTCGCACATGGTTTCGTACCTCGATTCGCTGGGGCAGGGGTTACCGACTTAATTTTATTCGCATTTACGGAAGCATTGATATCTCCGAACTGATTCAAAACGCCCCATTTAAATGAACCATCTATTCGTAGTAGTATTATCTTTGGTATAAGTAGGTTTACTTTTAACAAAAAAAATATTTATTAAGTTATTAAATCTTAAAATTATCCACAAAATGTATTTGTAAAAGGAAAACCTTCAATAAGTCTAAATCATAATTAATTTTAATATAGTACTTAAATTAAAAAAAATAAAGAGAAATTTAACTAAAACGATTGAATATTTCACATGAAAAATAAACAACATCAATAACTAAAACTAGTTTTGTTTTAGAATAAAGCTAATGATAATGTTTTGTTTCCTGATAAAGATTTAATACAACTTTCTTCGTACAAAGATAATTATTTTATTGTTAATTTATGTTTTGGCTTTTATACTCATGATTCGGCTCTTACTTCCGACTGAAGATAAGACAAAGATAATAAGAACCTCCAGGTCTTCAATTTAAATTCTTTAAGTTCAGTTCATTTTAAGTTAATACCGTAATATACAAGAACTTTTATCGGTAATCAGTTAGGTACAGGATATGGTCTGGTGACTTGAATATTAATATTTATTAAAACAATGTTTTTGATTAAAAGTGCTACAAATTTCAGTTTATGCGTAAACATTTCAAAAATCGTAGTCTACCAAAATAAATGTTAAAAAGGCAAGGTCAAAAAAAAAAGATTTATGTTTTGGTGTCTATAGAAAATACAAAACCACAAAGTGGAAGACAAGCGTTTTTATATATTTTTTTTTTAAAGAAAAGGGTATTATCTTTTTTACATTAGGCAAATTTATCTTTAACAATTTTTTATATAATACAGAAAGTGATGACATTTTTTTAAAGCTTCCCATTTTACAAAGTAATTATAAAATAGAGAAGTATAAGATTTATGAATTGACGAAATACAGATTTAAAAAACATTAAGCTGTCGGTGGAAGAGGAGCTTTTCCTTGCCTGAGGCGGTACCACTCCACTTGCTTTTTAAATGACTCGTGAGTTCTTTTAGATCTTATATGTCTTATGGGACGTTCCAAATTCTGGGCGGGTAAGTCAATTTCCTTCCTGTCCTTCTCTCTTACCCACTATGATAAAATTTGGAAATAATGATGATGGCACACCCGAAAGTAAAGTATTCCGGAGGTAAAATACCCCTCCATTCGAATCTCTGGGCGAGGGGTACATTTGAGGGGCCACCATCGAAAAGTCTGATATCATTTACAAATATATGTGGGCTTAACTTCAACGTAAACCTTGGTTACCGTTACCTTCAATCTTCCAAACCCCACATACTATTTCTAACCGAAACCCAAAAAGTCACAAAACATCAACTAACCACCTCCTTTTCCCAGGTTATGAACTCATTTCATTTTTTCGACCTCATGGCGGCGTTTGTGCTTACGTTCGCAACAATCTGGCTTGTGCTAGAGTTTCTAACCTTGAATCGGGTAGACCTGATATTTTTTGGCTTAAACTTACCTTCAGATCTTATACCAAATTTATCTGACAACTAACACTCTGAGTTCTTTGATTTTATTTCAATAAAGATCGACACTATTATTTCCCAGTTCCCATTGGCCAAAGTAATCGTCCTCGGGGATTTTATAGTTCATAATAAGGACTGGCTAGGTTCTACAAAAACTGACACATAAGGCAGAGCAGCCGAAAACTTCGCCATCAGCAACTCGCTTACCAATTTAATTATGGAACCTACGTACTGTACTAGGGTTCCCACCCACAATTCTAACCCCCTGGATCTCTTTTTTACTTTCACCCCCAAACTATTCCAAGCTTCAGTAACTGCTCCCCTTGGTCGCTCAGATCATGGTTTGGTCACACATTCTGAGGCAACTGAACGCATGCCGCCATGAACCGTCTGGCACTACAACTCGGCCGACTGGGATGGTCTAAGAGATTTTCTTGCCACCTACCCTTGGGACCCTACCTGCTTTTCTACCCACGATCCTTCTGAAATATGTAAGCAAATTACCGAAACAATTTATCTAGGCATTGAGACCTATATTCCCCATACCAAAAAGAACCCCATAACTTTAAATCACAAACCGTGGTTTTCTAAATCCTGTGAAAAGCCAGACTTTTAAAAATTTATGCTCACAAAAAGTTTTTTGAAAAGCCTTGTCCCGAAAATCGACAGGCTAACATCGAAGTAAGAAATAAGTATAATCAGACAAGGTGGAAGGGTAGGGGTTTGTGTGAGTGGGTATCTAATTATTGGGGTTGGGGGTAACACGTTGCCAAATAGCGGACCGTTGAATGGATTTATGATAAAATGGTTTCATCTCCCGTCAACAGGGAAGCATACTTTAGTAGTTGGTAAGATTGGAGTCTAGTCGGGGGAAAGGGTATTGGGGGGACATACATACCCCGTAAGAAATACAGATACAGAGAATGCCAGGCTGTAGCTCTGTAACTATTTAAATGGCTATAATTCGATAACACTATCAAAAAATTTCGCACAGCAATTGACCAAACTATCAGTCAAAATTATCCCCAGTGACCTTTGAGGGTGATTTTGGTGGGGCTGGGGAGGTTTGATCAGCGAGTTAAGAACTGTCACTATGCAAAGTTTAAAAACAATTTGCCAAAACCCATTTTCCATAAAAAAATCCCCAGTGATCTTTGAGAGTGATTTTAGGGAAATTGGAGGGGCTTTCGAGTATTGTGCGCGTGGAGACTTTTCATCAGCTTCTTGAAAACTTTCACTATGCAATGTTTAAAAATAATTTGCCGAAACCCATTTTCCATAAAAAAAATGTGGGGTCCTTTGACTAATGTTTTTTTCAGGACCAGGACCAGCCGATCAAGACAGAATTTATATTTTCTGCTATTGGTAAGCAGTTTTTGGTCTCTAAGATAGTATGATTGCAATAATATTTTGCTTTAATACTGACTTGTCGGTTTTAAGGAGTAGGATTTAAAAAAAACTTTTTGAGCTTAAGCTCTTATAAGTATAGCTTATTATAGGATTTGGAAAACCACGGTTTATAACCTAAGGGTTTATGTTCATTTTAGAAAAAGGAACCAAACTCTTATTACCCAGTTAAATTGTTTCGTGATTTATTGACATATTTTGAAGAAATCGTGAAAGAAAGATCCTGGATAAGGAAATACGATATTTTGCAGATATTTTCAGTAAGCTTAATTGCAGTGATAGGCGAAATGTTATCTGTGAGCCCAGAATGTGACTGACCAAACCGTGACCTGATCGAGCAAGAAAAATTGTTACTGATGTCTGATAGAGTGCAGGAATGTTATAAAAAATAGATTTTAATTATGATTGGGTAACGCCTGAAGGGTTGCCTGGTAAGATTGGTCAGTGGGTGACTGTAATGAGATAGGGTACTCTTCCTTGGCTTGTTATATGTAGTTCCCAACCAATACTAATTATGAACAGGAAGAATTATGTTAGCGAAGGAAACTGGAAAATAATACAGTAAACTTTTAAATGTTTAAAAAATGTATTACAGGGAAGACAATAAATAGGGTCATTAAATTTATTAGATGACCTACAGATTGTTTTAAGTGAAAGAATGCAAGGCTTACCTGACTCTTGGTTAGAAACTGTAGCACAAGAGATCGTTGGGAACATAATTATATGCTGTCATGTAGTTTTTAGGCTGTAGTTAAGTTCATAGATATTTGTTAAGGATATTTGACTTTTTGATGGTAAACGTCCAGAAGCATGATTTATCCGGAGACCTGACTGATGAGAAAATATTTTACCTTGGTAATGCAATCATCATATTTACATATTTTTAATGTATAAAGTAGAAAAAGAAATAGATATAGTTAAAAAAAACTTATAAATGTAGAGATAAAGAAAATAAAGTAAAAGAAGAGTAAAAATAGGAAAAAGGAAAACTGATAGAGTGCAGGAATGTTATAGAAAATAGATTTTAATTATGATTGGGTAACGCCTGAAGGGTTGCCCAAGATTGGTAAGATTGGTCACTGGGTGACTGTAATGAGATAGGGTACTCTTCCTTAAGGCTTGTTATATGTAGTTCCCTCACCCAGTACTCCAAACGTCTGCTAAGACTTTAGAAGGTATGGGAGGTTGTGCTGCTTAGGTCAAAAAAATGTTTTTTACCATCTACTACGTAGGTATATGTTATGGTTATTATAATAATTAATCGAATTTTTACATCAAGTTATAAGCAGTTTTATATAACAAAAATAAAATTATCAAAGTTTTAAAGTGATAAGTAATTAAGTTAATTTAAAATTTGTCTCTAAAAACTGTAGCTTTATAATAATTTAGTGTCTAATAATATAATTATTTGTACAACAAAAACGATTTTATTATTTTCAGTTATTATGTAAACATTACCTATTTTTGGTTAACGGAAATTATACTAGTCTATCAACCTTTCACATTAACTTGATGACCACCAGTATCTCACACATACTTTATTCCGACAAAATTACAATAGTGAAAGTATAATTCTGACGGCCTACAAGCATCTTCCACCCACAAAAAATTTAATAGTTTTTTGTTGTTTATGTTGTAATATCGATATTTTTATTAAGTAATGAATGCTAAACTTGAAACGTTTATCAATAAAAATACGGTTTTTACGATGTTGATCCTGGTTAAAATAATTTAGTTTTTTTCACAGAAAATGTTAAAGTCAAAAACATTGAGGTCATTCTCGTAAGAAATAAATTGCTTGTTAATGAAACCTTACGTTATAATATGTTGAATTTATTTTACATTAAAATTAATATTAAAATGCAGTTGGGTTTAAGGAGTCTAAGACAATAATCAATAATATTAATGATTTTTACTAATAAGGACTAATCAGAAACAGTATTGAGATATAGCATTATTGAACTATTAAATACAATACGTACTTTATCCATTAAAATTGATGACTACATAATTTTTTGTTATTTTTCTGTGCAAAATATATGTTTTTATTGTAAAAAGTAATTAATTAATAAAAGTTTAGAATTTTATATTATTTCGATAGAAAATATATGAAAGGCTATAATTTAGTTAATTAAAAATTATAAAGTGCTATAATTGTATTTTAAACCTTATTAGTTAACCCCTTTTAAAAAATTATTTTGGAAACCCAATTATAACACTTTAAAACAATTTATTTTGGTAGATTATACAAATGGTTACATATAATTTAAATGCTATTTTTAAGTTTTAATTTTAAATATATATTCGTTTAAATATAATATAAAGGTCATTTTAACGTTTAATTTAACCTATTTTAGAATATATATTGTAAAATAAGGAAAGGCGCCAAACAAGTTTAATTTAACCCTAGATTCTGAGCAGATTGTTTGTCATAGTGTATGTTTATCCCTGTTTTTAGGGATTATTATTAAACAAATATTTCTAAAAATTAAACTTTAAAACTGAACCAAATTTTGGTATAATTAAAATAGCAAAGGTTAAAATTTACGTATGCGTATTGTATTATGAGTCTTAATCTTTAAATTATTATTTACTTTTTCCGCCTTTAATGTCCTTAATATAAAAGAAGTTAAAACATTTTAGGAAACTGTGTTTATATTTAACTTACTTTTAAATGAAAGTTAATAAAAACAAGTTTTATAATGGTTTAACTCTATCACCCATTTCTGATAACTATAATAGAACAGATATAAATACATTTATTAAAAAAAAATAAATTGGGAAATCTTTAAAAAAAGGTAGAAAAATGTATACAATATTTATTAATTTATTTATAAAATAAGAATCAACGATATTGTTATTTTTAAACTGTATTTTAGTTGTATAAATTAAAATGGTTAACCAGGTATAAGGCTGCAGCAGCAATTTAAATTGGTCCTATTAACAATAAGAAATCGATAATAATACCCCTACAAATCTGTTGTAATTTTAAATTAGGAAGAAGAGTAACTAAAAACAATGACAATAGAAAAAAAGTTTTAATTTATTTATTTTATTATATTATATTTTCATTGCTATATTCCCAATTTGGTAATATGTAGTCAGTTGGTTAACACTAACAAATGTAAGGGAATATATCTTGACCACCCTGTATTTTCAAAAAGACTATTTCGTTGCACAAAAAGAAAAAAAAACCTTTTAGCACCATGTGGGAAATATAACTTAATAGGGGGATAAGGGCTTCTAAGATAAGCTATAATCTGAAAAATATTTTGTTACGTTCCCAGGACTTATCTCATAAATATATCGGTTGTAAATATTTTAAGAACCTAAAACCTTAATTTATTGCATCTTGGAATTAAGTAAACATCATAAACAGTAACCAAATATTGTGCGAGATATAGAAATTTACAGAACCACCCTCAACGTTATTTATGGTTCGGGAAAAAGAAGGCACATGCACAGATGTCGACAAAATGACCATGGCCTGGCTCATTATTTTTGTTAAACCGATTTTACCATTATGAAAAACAAAAGAATATATATGAAGACGCTGTTTTTGTAGCGTATTAATTTGATCTGTGAAGTAGTTTCGTCTTATGATTTTTTTTACCTATGTAAAACGACAAGAAAGAGAAAAATCCAAAATTTACGATAAATTTCATATAGGTTTTTTTTTCTAATCATAGACGGACCTTCTTAGTATAGGAATTAGTAGAATAGATTATTATTAAGTATTTTATATAAAAGGTAAAAGACTTGAACATTAAAGCCGTAAATTAGAATTTAAAAACTAAATGAACCCCGATTTAGAACCACTCGCGCCCTCTAGTTCTAAGAGGCCAAAGTATGCAATAAGGCGTAAAATAGGAACCACGCTAATAGGGCGGGATTACAGGGTTAATCTTCCTGTTTAATTGGTGGAAAAGGGCCTAAACCAGGGACCACGCGAAATCAAGTGGGGATTTATCAGGGAAGGACGGATAGGTTTCATGGAATTTAAAAATTATTATTTGAGTTAATTACAGTCTGAATCTCGTTATAACGTGTTGTGTTTTACTCGTGAGTTCTCTGTTCAGAGGGTTTTGATCTTAAACATTTTTCTTATAAATTAAATTCTTTTAAAAGACAAGTAGATTGAATATTTAAGGGAATTTCACTAAGGGTATCCTTCTTAAGGGAAATTTATTTTCCTTTGTTTTTTGTAAAGTATAAACGGCAGTAAGTGATTTTAAATATTTTTATTTTCTTAAAGCTTGTATTTCCTAAATTTACCAGGGGATCTTATCTTTTCCAAATTGGTTTTAACTTACACTTAATAAATAAAACCACGGCAGTTCATTTCACACTAAAATCTAGTTCTCATTGTTAGTTCTAATTTGTTTTTTTTGTTTATCATTGTAATTAGTTGCTTTATTTATATTTGTAAATAGATTTAATTGTTTTGAGAAAGTCTTCTTTTATTGCTCTGGGGGAACACATTAGAAAAAGGGAGGGTTACCTTTGTGCGCTAGTGAAATCGTACCAGGTGGCAGCAAAGAACAACAGAGAGAATCCCAAGTACAGAGACGACGAGAAACAATATAGTTGTAGACGTAATTGGTAAGATCTAATAACCTAGTAGTCCTTGCATACTAAAACATCAAGAAAGAAGACCAACCTATCTTCTAGAGTGCCTTTGTCATCAAATTTAAAAGTTCCGTTTAAATTGAAATAACTACCAACTCCGAAGTGGGAAATGTAGTTCTCGGATGTCGGCCACTAAGCTACCATTAACAACTTTTACGACAAGTCGCGAGTATTTTCCCACACAAACAATATCTACTTTAGCTAAAATAAGAATAGTTCATTCCAAACGCTGGTCCTGGGTGCCCAATTTCGTTGCAAGTGAAGACTACCTTCAGGGTACGTTTTTTGGATCACTGATTTCGAATTTCGGGGTCCCGCAGCTCGGGAATTCTAACATTACCCCTAAAACTGCATAAACACCCTTTTTAGTGATTTTTTAACGAAAATCTTATAAAAAAAAACTTTAAAAATTGATTTTTAGGCACCTAGGCATCGAAAGAGCCCATTTATACAACATTTTATCAATTCCGACTTTACTCCGCGAAAAATGCATCAATAAGGATTAGCAGAATTTTTTTTTGTTTGTTTTTTGATTTTTTACAAAAGTTCTAATATTAGTATCGCGAATAAATTACAATGAAATTTAAATTTTTCACTTGAAAAGAAAAAGTTGCTATTTCTGACAGAGAAAAACTAACTTTTGTATGGATTTTAATTTTTTTTGGTCCTATGCACCTTTTTTAAAAGGTGGTGATGGTGGTTTGCTGGTAAATTTTATTTACCCAAATGGCTTCTACTTAGCTCTGTGAACTGTACTGTAGTTATTAACCAAGCAAACTATATTATTTTACTTTCATCATCATATTATCTGGATTAACACGTTTAGAATCAATCAAAATTTCCCTTTTTCTAATTTAACGGTTTTCAGCTAGAGCTTGCTTTTTTATCTGGGGACATTACATGAAGACTAATGCCTAAGTACTAACGTACCGTGTAAAAGGGAGTTTGTTCACACGAGACTTAAATATTTGGACACTGGGAGGAAAAGGAAAAACTTCTGCGGGCAGCAGGTTCCATAGTCCTGACACTCTAGGGATGAAGAAACGAAGAAAGGTGAAGTTTGGGGTCTTTTTAATTGAACTAAAAAAGGATGCATAAAAGTTGCACTACGTGTTGCTCTATTGGGAGCTGCCAGAGAAGCAATTATACTGGCCAACTCCTCTAATAAGAAGCCGTGAAAATACCTATAAAAGAGCGACAGATCCCCTACTGCTCGACGGTGGGCAAGAAGAAACGTTTCTGTAAGCGTGGGATCATTAATGAGATAAACGGCTCTTCTTTAAATGGAGTCGAGAATGCTAAATGTTGTAGGGAACGCCATTCCCCAGACATGAGAATAATATTCTAAAGAGGGTCTAATTTGCGATACATACAGAGTATACAGATTGGAAGAAGAAAAATACTTCTGGCTCAAAAGAGGAATCCAAGCTTTTTTTATGCTGACGAAGCTATGGATGTAATGTTTCTGTGCCAGTCAAGGTTATTTTTAAAAGTAACGTCGACAAGATTAAAGGACTCTTTGATTCGCAGAACTTGGCCGCTCATATGTAATGGATGAGCATTGGCACACTTTTTTCACGACAGTGAACATGACTTTTTTGGCGCCCCAATCCAAGATTAGTTTGAGATCTTGTGAGAGAAACATCCACATTGACCTACGCTTGGTTTGCAAATCAGGCTTATTGACTGGCTTAAGAAATTGAATGTTAGAGTAAAGGGTACTATCGTCAGCAAAACTATGAATGGGATTGGTTGTGAAAGAGAGAAGATCGTTTATGTGTTGAAGAAACTGCGTGGGGGCCAGTACTGAGACCTGGGGCACCCCAGCATTAATATGGTAGAAGCTGGAAGAATCACCATCTACAGTAACTGATATACGTCGATTAGAAAGGAAACTGGAAAACCAAGAGCAATTTTTAGGTGGAAGACCGTAAGAAAGAAGTTTGTTAAAAAGCCCATCATGCCAGACCTGATCAAAAGCTTAATATGACAAGAGCAACGATCTGGGATTCGCCAAGAAACTCAAGAGACTTGTTCTAGTTGTGCGAGACAAAGAAAAGAAGATCAGCTGTGAATCTTCTCTGATGGACTCCATACTGTCTATCATGTAAGATCTTTTGTTTTTCCAGATACATTAGGATTAGGGAATTAATGAATTTTTCCATTACTTTCCAAACAACAGAAAGAAGAGATATAGGTCTTTAGTTAGAAGGGGAAGTTTTGCTTATAAATTAGTCAATAATGTAAAAATCGCTGAATTGTTAAAGAGTAGTAAATGGTAATCGATAAAGCAAGGATGCAGTCGAGTCAAGCGGTAGAATAAAAAAGAAGGTGAAGATATTTTTTTATTAAAAATACTTATGTTAGATTTTATTGCAGATTTTTTTCTTTATAAACAGTAAAATCTTGTAGAATGAAATTGATTTTCATCAATAATTACTAAAAGCGTTTACAAAAAAACTTTACCTTCTAATTAATTAGAATTACGTCCTAGATTACGTAATATTATGGTGTAACAATATAACTTTTAATTGATGTTTTACTTTTTTAAAAAACTATATTTTTTAGTTGCTTAACAGATATAATACTTTTTGCTATTTTGTCTTTTTGTCTACCTTAGTCATTCTAATCTACGAACATTTTCTGATAAGTTCTGCGATTTATGTTTATATTCTGTTGCGGAAAAATCATAAAGTTTGTGGCTATAAAGTATCTAAGTGGTGTAAAAAAATTTTAGTTGAAAAAAATACATGTAAAACTTTTGAAATCTTTTGAAAGCTACGAAATATAATAACTTTTTTCTCAGCACCAGTATTGAAAATATTTTTTTATGGGAGGCCAAAGTGGAAGTCAAAACTTCAAAACAAGTAAACACTAAAAGTTAGGTTCAATGGAAACCTTAACCCTCAGTTTTCGTGTTCATTTATTAGCGAAAATATGCTTTCTTTTTCTTGAGTCTCACCTGCAAGAGATTTGGGAACGTAGTAAAAATAAAAGATATACTGCGACTATTTAAATTTTATGACCATACATATAATATGAAAATTAAATTTTTATTGAATTTTTACTGTAAATTAAGAAGCAGCGTCTAGAAAGTGTCAATTTGCCTATAACTCTTTATTTTATATGCGTCTCATTAAAATGGTAGCTACTATGCTTTGTTAAGCAAATGCGCCTACTAATTAAAGTCTTGTAAAAAATTCTATTCGCCCATTCAGATTACGCTCTTCACATTAAGAAATTACATAATTCATATGTTTAATACACGTTATGCATACCATTGACTAAAATAATAAGATAATATCTTATGGCTATTAACATGGACCTTCAAATAAATACCAAGAATAATTATTTTTATGGCTTTAAAATGCCCTTTTTTAAAATCCAATTTTTAGAGGAAGTACCCTTGGTGGAACATTTCGGAGCACTCTAAGTAAACAGAACATTTTGGTGGTATTAATTATCTGCTCCTTGAGATAAACAACTAAAAAATCAATTTATTTTATGTCTGCTACCTTTAAATATTTTTAACGAAATTTTTCACCTACTAACTGGACTAGACATTTCAGTTGTTTTTTTTAAACTACACAGGCCTGCATAGACATAAGAAAGATAGGATCTTAAAGTTAAACTTAAGCCAAAAAAAAAACGAAAAATAACGACCGTATAAAATAAATAGAAACGATCACTCTTTATTACATTGGAAAATACCAAAAACCTAATAAGCAATAAATAAAAAACAAATTCATACATATGTAACAATAATTATTGGAAATAGCCCCCTATATGGAATGCATGCATCCGCCTGTTTTTTTACCGAACCTGTACCCTTATGAACATTCCAAAAGTATTTTTTATAGTTTGGCATTCTGCAGTACAGGGATGTTGCGAATATTCGCATCCGCAATTGCGCAACTTCCGCATCAATTTGGACATCCGCTTACGCATCTGTAATATTTCTATGCGGAGTTTCATGCGGATGCGGATGTCGCACAAGTTGACAGAAAGAAATAAGGTGGGGCCGGCGTGTGGCACGTGCCGTCCACACGTGATCATTGACCAATAAGAGCCAAGATTCCGTTCGGTCCGTCCGTTCGACTCTATAAACATTTCGATTATTAAGTGTTCCAAGCGAACAATTATTCAGTAGCGCGAGTTTCATTTACGAACCTCTGCGTAACAGACTTGATTCCGAGAAGGCGGCAATATTGCTTTTTATTAAATATAATGCCCTAATTTTTAACATTCACACAAAGTAATTAGATAGGTAATAAAATTATAAAATAAATACTATTCTTGCTGTTTTACTTTTGCACCCATATAGTTTTTTGTAAAAAAAAGATCCGCATCCGCTTCCGCGGATCTGGGCGTTCAAAAATCAGAATCCGCATCCGCGGATGTGAAAAAATCTGCATTCGCCACATTCCTGCTACAATAATTATTCTGTTTTATAGGTCCTTTATAATATGCACTGGTATTGCAGGTGGAGGAAAAGCTGGAAAACACCTTAAAACAATGTCTAAATACTACAAAGAAAACTCACTTAAGCCAAACCAATCAAAAACTTAGGTTAGCGCTTTTCACCTCCATACACGCCTGGCCCACAGAAAGCTGCACGTCGCTTGGAACGACACCATCCTTGAACATACCGACAAGCCCACATACCTAGGGGTTACTCTAGATAGATCGCTGACATATAAACACCATTGCGACAAACTCCGCCTAAAAGTATCTGCAAGAAATAACATTTTAAGGAAGCTTTCAAACAGCAAATGGGATGCAAAGCCCACCGTTCTTAGGAGCACTGCCCAAGCACTCTGCTTCTCTACCGCAGAATTCGCATGCCCTGTATGGTCAAGATCGGCGCATGCTAAGAAAGTGGATATAAGCCTCAACGAAACGTGCAGACTGGTAACAGGTTGTATGAAGCCTAGGCCCGTGGAAAAGCTCTATAGAGCGGCGGGTTTTAGTAGCCCTGAATCACGTAGGGAAGCACACGAATTCGGTAAAAAATTTAAGAAAACCTTTGACGATCGCCATCCCCTATTCGGAATTTCCAGTGGGTCTCACAGACTGAAATCCAGACACCGATTCCTCGACAACGTTTTGGATGAGCCGCCCACCAGCTATCCTTTGTCAGAAGTAGCGCCAAATGGTACTGCATGTAAATGGAAAACGTTGATAATGCTAAACCGTATTAGAACTGGGGTCTCCCCAGTAAAAACCAACCTAATAAAGAGTGGAACCTCATTCCAGAAACTGACGACAAGTGCGAATGTGGTGCGGTGCAGACGATGGACCATCTCCTCGCATGCACTGACTGTCCTGCAACTTGTTCCTTGGACAATCTATGGCTAGCGAGACCTCAAGCATTGGACGTGGCTCAATACTGGGCCGAAAATCCATAAAGCACACCGGACACGAAAAAGTAAAGAAAGTAAATGCGGACACCAGGTGACCTAGGTAGCCATGACTATGGACCTGCTCTACCTATTTACCTTTTAGGGTTAATTGATTGAAATAGTCCATTATCATAATACTAAAATTGGGTGGTGGTGAGCCATCATGCATTAATCATATTTGACTTCTTAAAAGTGAGTTTACGCTAGAAGTGCTGGCAGTCACGTCTAGCCGTAACGTTCAGCCGCAGTAGCTAGCTGTTACGGATCACAGTTTTCATTGGACCTGCAGATAGCCGAGCAGTCCCTATTTTGCTTCCAAGAAGAGTAAATCTCTGTGCATTTTTGCATTAAAAAATGAATAGGAAGAAAGTAGTTAGAAGACGAAAAGATTTAATTGGCGTTTTGTCTGAAAATCTCGGGCTGGGGTATCTATGATGTACGACAAAAGGAAAAGAAAAGGCCGCGGCAATCCAGCCGCGACAGTCCAGCCGCGACTGCTAAAACGCATATTAGGTCGTCAGAAATAATTAAAGAAAGGTGGTGTTTAACAAAATTTTATCTTCATTAGATTTTATTGCTTAGAATATATATTTGAGATATGAAAAATCGAAAAATCACTGGACACTCAAAAAGGTGGGAAAAGTGCCTAAAAATGCACAAATATGCGATTTTAAGCATTTTTTAAGGGTTTTTTAAATAAGTTCAATAATTAAAAAACAAAATAATTTGTAAAAAAATGTTTTGGTATAATACAAGATTTAAGTTACATATGAGCTATTTAGGATCTTTTATGGACCGTTTTGACTTCATATAATTGCTCGAAAAGTTTTTAATTAGCAGCCGTTTACAAAAAAGTTGCCATAATAAAAAGCATAAATAATCGTCCAAATTGTATACTCGGTCTATACAAGGTCACTGATTACGGATTTAAAGAGAAAATCGAAAAATTCAAAATGGCTGACTGATAATGGCGGTAAAAAAATAGGTAAATAAATTTACCTACATTTTTAGGTATATTTAATTTTTTTGTGTTTTTTGCATTTTTCGCACTATATAATTAAAAAATACATAATTTTTTTAATTGTTTTATATGCGTTTTATGTAAGGAAAGAGTAAAAAAAAATAATTTTAAATTTGAAATTCGCGACATTATCAGTCAGCCATTTTGAATTTTTCGATTTTATTTTTAAATTCGTAATCGGCGGCCTTGAAATCCCACGAGTAAAAAATTTGGACGGTTATTTATGCGTTTTAGAGCAATTGGTAATATTGTAAACATGTTACTTAAATCATGTATTATAATAAAAAATAATAATAATTTATTCTATTGTTTGATTAAAGTTCTTTGAATTACCCTTGAAAAATGCCCAAAAATTGCAAGAAATGCACTTTTTTGCATATTTATGCATTTTCAGGCACTTTCCCCACCTATTCGAGTGTCCAAGTTATGATTTTGCGGTTTTTCGTACCTTAAATACATATTTAAAGGAATAAAATCTAAAAGAGATAAAATTTCTTAAAAACCACATATTGTTTGATGGAATATACTGTTACGGACTTTAGTTAGTGTTAGTTAATAGAAATAAAAAAGGTTAGAATTATTTTATTTAGGTTAATAATTTATTTAAAATAGGTTACCTTAGTTTTTCCCTTTTTCAACGGTCATTGCGGATTATAATGAGGGCGCTGGAGACATCCTTTTCACACGATTCTGGCATCCTGTAGTAAAAGAATTCTTCCAGCTAATTCTAGACTTTTCCAGACTTTTCCATTCTTTTCCACATTACTATATAAAGCGCGAAGGAAATCCGCACGGGCCAGTTTAGTTTTGTATTCCGACGAGTTAAGAAGTTGACAGATAGTTAAAGGTTAAACAGTTGTCACAATAACGTTACGTTGAATTTTTGTTACCATAGAAACGTTCGTGAACCTGATTTGCAATAAAAAGGTGTAAAACCAGGATACGTGTTTTTATATGGGGTGTCACGGAACAAACTGCTGGATGTTACGGCCGGACGTAACAGCCAATAGTCCTACCGAAAACACACCATAACACAGGTTGAATGAGTTTAAGCAGAGGATGCTAACTAACCAACTAAGAAAATTGGACCCATTTAGTTGTTAACAATTATGCGCGCCCACCTATAAACTGAAAACTGCTCTTGATGATGCGTTTTAGCTGTGGCACGTGAATTCCAGAATTTGATCACACCTGAAATGGTTCTTATAAAAAGCTATCAGAGGTCATATACCAAACAAAAACCTCGATTTTGTTATGATCTCTTAGTGAAGCAATATGGGGTAAATAGAGTTGTTGTTGTTGTTCAAAATTCAAGTATTTTAAAATTTTGCTAATTACTCAAAATTAAAATTAAGTTAAAATAAAAAGCTTAAAAATAGTGTTTTCTATCAAATTGTATTCTAAAGGCATGTCTGACAGTAGCTCTACGTGTTATTCTATTTGGTATCTGTTAGACAAGAAAATATATTTTCTAATTTCTTGAAACAGGAGCTTTAAAAATATCCACAAAGCTTATTACCTTAAAGAAATAAAAGGATTAATAAGGCAAAATGTTTGGATTTTCCATAGTTCTATGTTTTAAGGTCAGAGGTGCAAAGAAATTTGTGCTAAAGTTTTGACCGATGTTTTTGACAAAGGACCAAAAACATTTACTGCAACTTCATCAAGGGAATACTTTATAGTAACCATCAAATATCTAAGATAGTTTGATTGTATTCGCTCCTTACTTGCTGCTGCTTTACGAAGCTGTCGATTTTCGAGACAAGAAATTTGAAAAAGATTTTTTTTGTATAAGAAATATAGGTCTGTAATTGGTTAACATAGGGAAGGATTGTAAAGAGAAAAGAAGGTAGGATAGGTGCCAAAGAAATTTTTCAAATCTTCTGGGTTAGCTCAATTCTAGTGCCAGACAGTGCAAAGCGAAATACATTCTGTAACCCTAAAGTATCCCACAATAACCAATCGATCTGAGCGATCAAATTAAGCAGGGCAGTGGCAGCGGGCAGTTAAAGATGTTTTGTATTAAGTATTATATAAGAAAAAATATTGTAATTGCAAAGAATGTTAAATTTTTTTCTAATTTTAACTTGCTAAATCGTAAAGAAAGGTTATTAGTTAGAACACAAAATATGTGTTTAGGTTTGTGGTAAAAATAGGTACTTTACTTTTTTTATAAATATTTTTTAAAGTAAAATTAGGCAAAAAAAAAGAAAGCATTGATGATGGATCAATCAATCCAATCAGTTTTGATTTTCATATATACACAGAAATATATTTTTGTACCTTAATAACAGCAGGAAACCGTAAACGCTTGGCTAAAAAAAATATGGTATAAAATATTTATTGAAAAAATGCACAGTATTGCAAAACATAAAAAACTGGAATAAATAAATATTTTGTTTCTTTTTTAATATGAAAACGAATAAATTTTAAAATAAGGAAAACAAAACTGGAGGGTTACAACATCTTAGTTCACCCGACGTAATACAATTCTATATGTTAAATAATTGCCTTAACATATAACTCGGTAACCATAATATGTAATATATGGTCTTTCATAAAACCAACATAAGTACCACCTGACAAAAAAAGAATAAGTAAAATTATTCGGTGATATGTTTTTACTCAATACCTGCTCTTGACAGCCCAATGAAGGAGAAATCTATGCCTGCCAATCAGTTACAGTTTGAAGAGTTAGGACGAAAAAAATATGAATAATGAAGTAGTTGTTGAAATATGTACGAGCTATTCATGGTAATAATTAAATTCAGAGACATAAAAAATAGTAGACGAAATCAGAATTGCAAGATGTATCTACTTAAAAAAAGTAACCTTCTAAAAAATACAACTAAATAGCTAATTATTATGTAAATTTTATTGTCAATTAAAAAAAATCCAATTGTTCCAAATTGTTATCGAAAGTATTTATTTTTAAAAATGTAGAGACAAGTTACCTTAATTAAAAATACCACTGACATTAAAATGACTAAAGAATTTAAATAAAATTTAAATTTAATTCAAAAATAAGCAATAATTAATATTTTCTTTCAATTTGAACTTTAGGTTGGTGGAACGTTATTTTTAACAAACAAAAAGCTTAAACTTCCTAAGTAGATGCAAACTACAAAATACAAACTGCCGTAAAAAACAAATTATGTATGAAAAAGAATTGTATCCTTAGAAAGAGCGCACACTTACCGATATAAAAACTAAATTATCTAGTTTGATTAAATAAAGTCAGTAAAAAATTTATAAGCTTAAATTTCGGCTGCTCTTCTGTAAGTATGGGATCATTAATAAGACAAACACCTCTTTTTTTAAATGGAGTCAAAAATGTTAAGTGTTATAGGGGACTCCATTTCCCAGACAGGAGAACAATATTCTAAGGAGGGTCTGATCTGGGATACATAAAGAATGTACAGATTAGAAGGAGAGAAATACTTTTTGGCTCGAATAAGAAATCCAAGCATTTTTAAACCTTCTAAGTCTATGGATGTAATGTGTTTGTGCCAGTTAAGGTTATTCTCAAAAGTATCACCCTTATGATTTAACGATTCTTTATTCTGCACTTGGACGCTTATATGTAACGGACATCACCCTGGCTTATGAAATAGATATCTCTATTCATCTGCGCTTGTTTTTCAAATCCGAATTGCAGGGTTAGGAAATTAAATATTAGAGTAGAGGGTATCGTCAGCCAAAATACAAATAGAATTAACTGTGGAAGACAACAAATCGTTGATGTAAAAAGAAAAAGAGTTGGTACCAGTACTGAGCTCTGGGGTACCCCAGCATTCATTTTGTAGAAACTGGAAGAATGAGCATCTACAATAACTGATATACGTCGATTAGAAAGAAAACTGGAGAGCCAAGAACAAAGCTTAGCTGAAAGACCGCAGGAAGAAAGTTTGTTAAGAAGCTCATTATGTCACACCTGATCAAAAGCTGTGGATATGAAATTCATCTGAAACTCACGGGAGTTGTTTCTTTTGTGTGAAACAAAGAAACAAAAATCAGCTGTGGATCTTCTGTGACGGAATCCATACTGTTTGTCATGTAAAATTTTGAGTTTTTTCAAATACTTCAAGATTTGGAAATCAATAAATATTTCCATTATTTTACAAAAAATAAAAGAGATATGGGTCTATAGTTAGAAGAAAGAGTTTTGCATCCTTTCTTGGGGACCGGTTGCACACGTTTAGCTTTCCAGCTCTCTGGAAAAATGCCCGAGTCGTAAGAGATTCAAATGAGACGAGTTAGACAGGTGCAAGCTCAAGGGCACATTCTTTTAAGACGATTGCTGGTATGCCATTTAGCCCAGACGATTATTTGTATTAAGAGAAGAAATGATACACTTGTTCTGGTGACTTTAAAAATGATATCGGACATATTATGAGGAACAGGGGCAACTGTTGGAAGAGGAAGATTAATGGGAGGATCGAGGGTAGAATTGGCCGCAAATTGTTGGGAAAATAAATCTGGCTTTTCCTTTAAAGGTGAAAGCAATTTCTCCTTTAGACAATAATTAGTAGTGGATTTGCGTAAAAGTTTTGACTAATGTTTTTGGCAAAGGACTAAAAGGATTTACTGCCATTCGAGCAAAAGAAGACTTAATCTTGTATGCGATTGTTAAAATGGTATTTGGCTTAAAATACATAATTTATACCACCGTAATGTACGTTGATAAAATTAAGCAATTTAGTTAAACAATCTCTGATGTAGACCTCGGCATTTACTGCCTTTCCTCTTACATGACCAACAAACGGCCTGGATACATCTCTTTCCGATATGGCACACCATGCCAATACTTTATTTGAAAACTTAGCTTTGGCTTTATATCCAACTTCATTTAAGATCTCTTCTATATTTTTGGTGTAAAATCTAGAATCTCCTGGTAGTTCTGCATGGCTAAGGGTGATATATATTTTTCATCATCGATGACAATCGATCTGTTATTCGCGAAGTGAACTCGCCTTAAATTGCGACAGCATCCGGGTATTCTTGCTAGCTGAACATCAGTATATTTGGGTGCCTTTTTCTTTTTCGGTATTTTAAACCACTTCTAGCAATATACCAAGAAACAGTTGCGTTGGAAATTCCGAAGCGAGGACCGACCTTTCTGGTAGACTGTACAACGCCATTTTTTACTCTTTGAACTAATCTTTCCTGCTGGGAATCAGACAACTTCAGTGGTCAGTCCTTTTTCACATTCCCGAACTGTTCGATATATGATGGATTTCGAAATATTTTCGCCTTCCTTACTATTTATTTTTTGGGCATTTGCCCAACTAGTTTATAAATACTTCTTCGAATATCTAGCTTGTATGCCATTGTGAAATAATTTCTAATTACTATGACATATTTATCAAAATGGCGAAACCATAGCAACTGTAACTTCCAAGGATCACTTGATATACTGCATCCATATTTCCGCGAAACACCTGGAATTTTTTTCTCAAAACTTCTGTAACAGGGGTTATACCGTTTTTGGGTAATATTTTTAATGCTTTCTTGAAATTATATTTTTTTTGTCAGAAGAAGAGATAATTACACAAGTTAAAATAATTTAGTATATATCTCGAAAATTGTTTTAATTTTTAAAGTAAAGTCAAAGTTAAATTCTAAGCGCGCAATCAATATGGTCTTGTTTATAGGCATACATTTCTTTCTATTACTCAATTACTTATGTGATCAAATACTCTAGGTTTAAATTTTAATGGGCTCCAGAATTTTATAATTAATAACTTTGAGTCATGCATCTTTTACAAGCGCGTATTATTAAAAAGGAAAGTTTTTAGATCCTACTAATCACAACAACATAAATGGGTAATTAAAAAATTTATTACACCTTAAAACATTGTGGGAAATTGGAAGTTTAAGTCAGTGCATCTTAATGATAATTTCGCTTCCGTATTAATTGTTTAATTTTTATTTGTTAATTTCATGTAAATAAAATGTGCGTAATGTTTTAAAAATTGAAATTTAACAGCTTGGTAAATTTTGGCAGTAGAAAAAAAAATAAAAGTAAGGTTAGATTAATGTGTATTTACTTAATTACTGTGTGTGCTTATGTGTATAACCTTTCATCATCTCTAATTATTGTAATTAATCTGGTTCGTTAGAACATAAGATTTTTTTTTAATTGGGTACGGTAAAAATTAAATTAAAAATATATATAAATGTATTTAAAAAATAGTGCAAGTAATCAAAAATTTTATTTAATGACTGAATTATCTGATTTGATTAAATGAAGTCAATAAAAAAATTATGTAAGTTTAAATATTATTTTAACCGTTCCATTAGAATTAAATCGTCAAATTTTCTTGATTGGTTGTAGTTGTAGTTGTAGTTGCTGCGTTTTTCAGTCTTAGGAAGACCCTCTGCTATGCTAATAATACAGTTTTGTAAATTTATCAACTTTAAATGTGTTTTGGACACCTGACTTGGATTTCTTACTGGTCGTAGTTGACTCCTGGGGGTTGATATAAACAATTTGGAAATGGCCCTAAGAAGTTGAAGTGCACTTACTGATATTTGCAAACTTTAATAACTTGTATAAAATATTTGAATTAATTATTTTTGTGCAGCATTAATAATTTTCTTTTTTAGGTTTTACATTTTAATTACATTTCACTTATATTAGCGGGAGAGACAGAGCTGAGATTGCTCGTTATCGATATTATGGCATTTCTCCATAGCAATTTGTTCATTCAATGCCCATATTTACAATACCTCGCGGGCGGACACCTTAGTGGGTACAGGGGATAGTTATGGGATGAAAGTGGGATTTTTTTTTAGAGGCCGTCATCAATGATTTGCTTCAAAATACATGGTGTCCAGTAACTGCGGGGCGAACTTTCCGGAGCTTATAGGTTATGTTAAAATAAGTCTAGTGTTTCATATAACTTTTCCCTACAGCGCAACCTTACGGAGATACAGTGTCGCAAAGATTTACTCGCCAATTTACATTCTTGGTTAACTTTTAAACCACTCTGTATAATTCAATAAAATTTTGAGATTTTCTTAAGGGGATTATTATCGTTAAATCGACATTTAAATGTGCTCTTTAACGTTTTAAGGAAATTAGAAGCGGACTGGCTCTCACACAATACGGGGCTTAATTTAAATATAATAAATTTGACAGGTGTCCTTCAATCGCAACGAAAATATGATTTTCAGATACTCTCAAGATTTTACTAAAAAAAGGTACTCTTCATTTGTTTTAATTAAATAAACCGTTTTTAAGAAAATTTAACTTTTATTAGTTTTTAATAGTTGAGAGTAAAATGTTACTTAAGCAGATGTTCAACATGCCCCGTTGAACTTGAATACACTTTCTTATTACATGCAGGTTTTTCGTTGTACTGCAAACAACGTACCAGGATTGTTCCGAATTTGTCCACAATACTGCCTAATCCTTAGAACCGGTATTAACTGGCGTTAAATAAACTAATTCCTTTAAATAAACCCAGAAAAAAAGTTCAATGGATTACGATCTGAGAATCTATCTGGCCACGGGAAAGGTCCTCCACAACCAATCCATTTTTGGCCAAAAACAGCAGTTAAATGTTGGCGCACTAAACGGACGAAATGGCGTGGTGCACTGTCGTCCATAAACCACATGGATTAATCTATCGCCAAAAAAAACCAATAAGATGGTTTCCAATTATACCAGCCCATACATTGACTATAACCTTTGCTGGTGTTTTATTTGAATAATCGCATCGGGGATTCTCTGCTGCCCAGATATGTTAATTATAAGAATTGAGTATTCAATTCTTATAATTATACCCAAAAAGTCGTTTTTCCCTATGTCGCTGCAAAAACCGGTTGCCATAGTCAAACCTTGCTGGGCAATCTTCTGGCGATATAGCATGTACCTTTTGAAGGTGATATGAATAAAGCATTGATCTTTAAGGGTTTTATGAACCACTCCTTTTGTTGCGCCAGTTTGTGTTGCTATGTGTTGTGTTAAATACTGTTAACGGATTCTCCTTAATTTGTTCCAGAATATGTTCCTTCACTTCGAAACTCTTGCGTTTTTTTGAGCACCCTCTTCACCACGTCGGGGTAAAAGGCTCTCTAAATAAATGACATTTATTTGAATAACTAATTTAATAATTTTTGCATATTTTTTTTTATTTTACCTGTTTCTCTTAACCGACGATCAATTCTTTCAAATGTTTTTTAATTGGGTAAAATTCGAGCTGGAATCTTTTAAAAATTAATTCTCCTTACCTTCAATTAATTAAATATAGCCTTTCCATAAACTAAATGCATGTCAGTGTATTATGCCATAAGAATTATTCGAAAGGTATTTCCGGACACCTTGTATATATAAATATAAATTTTTATAGTATAGACAAAGTTATTTTTTTTATCTTAAAGGTGAGACGTGGGACCCACACCAAATATGTACCAGATCCTATTGACCACAAAGGAAGCACTTTGATTGAAAAAATATTTTAGAATTTGCGAAAAAAAGTTGTTTTGTTTATTTCCCCCTCCAGAGAAAATATAAGTTTTGAAAGCGAAATTATCAATTTGTATGTTTTTCATACCAAATTTTATAGTCAAATCCCAAGTTTTGAAAAAATATCTATGGTTTTTTAAAAAACACAGCCAGATAAAGATTTTTCACTCTACACTTTTCTTATGCTTTATCCTTATTTGGTGTGGGACACATGTCACTTTTTAGATAATTTCTTTACCCTATCCTACACCCTTGTCAATAAGTTTAAGAATTTTAATATAAATATTAACTTACGACCTTTTACAATTATAATTAAAAAGGAAAGTTTTCAGCTTCTTCTCTCTAATTACAGCAACATAAATAAATAATTATATAATTTATTTTAATTTAAAACATTGTGGGAAACTGGAAGTTTAGGTCTGTGCATCCTAATGTTAATTTCGCATTCTAAGTTTAATGTTTAAAGGTTAATTTCATGACTGAATGACAAATGAAATGTGAGTAATTAAAAAATGTAAAGAAGCGTTATTGCGAAAAGTGCGATAAGTCAGAAAATGTGAAAATTGAGTTTATGTAAATAAAACCATAATTAAAAAAATATTTTAAATTTTCCTTTAAAATATTTTGGCAATTCTAAGAGTTTTTTTATTTAAAAAGTTACCAATTGTCAAAATGTTAATTTACATTAGCTCGTTTTTCTCATTTCATGATTTATTTCATTTTGAGACTGGTTGGGATTGGTTAATTTTAGCTGTAAAAAGAGTAACAGTAAAAATGGTTTATGTTGTTTTATTTAACCATATTTAACTGCTTTTTGCGATAAAACTCTGATAATAATGTCATACACTTTTTTAAAATCAGCAAGGTAAAAGTTCTAAGTAAATACAAATTTAAAAAAAAAATAGTGCACGTCTACTTGAAAATACTATTTTTACTAAAATAAAAACTAATTTATGTGATTTTATAAAATAAGTTTGGTAATTTTTTTATAAGTATAAAAAGCTATCACAAAAACTAAAGAAATTTTGAAAAATATATCAAGTAAAGTTTTCATGTCTATGTTACCATGAAAGTCCGAAATTGGTAAATGTCGACATTCACCGGTAAATGCCAAATATTAAAAAAAAATTGAACGAGCACTAACCAAAACTATCCACTTTATTGCGTTCTGGTAGCAAGAACCGGAACTAATGAACCTAACCAAAATTATTAGTTTTAACCAGAACGCACCAAAATTGTTAGTTTTGGTTAGTTTTCGTTCACTCTTTTTTTAATATTTGACATTTACCGGCGAATGTCGACATTCACCAATTTCGATCTTTTACAGTAACATCTACAATGTAAAATATAAAAAAATATTAGTGTTAAACCAAAAAATATAAGTAGAAGAATAAAGTTAGCCCAAAATAAAATAAAAAATATTTATAAAATTTAAGTTTAAAAGCCTTCGTACCTTAAAAATTATTTTTATTTTTATATTTAAGATGGCTTTAATTTCGGTTTATATAAGCAAATTTACCTTTTAATTTGCACAAAATTGTAAGGTTTAACATCGAATTATTAAGTAAAGGTTTATAAGGATCAGATTTTATCGGTAATCAAAAGCATGCAATTAATTTTTAAAACGTCCTTAAATGTCTCTTTTTATAATATATATATATATATATATATATATATATATATATATATATATATATATATATATATATATATATATATATATATATATATATATATATATATATATATATATATATATTATTATTATAATAATATATATATATATTATAATATATTAATAATATATATATAATAAGACAAATATACTGACTGCATCCCCACTCCTTCCCATACTAAGCCCCCCCGTTAAACCCTTTGTTCCCCCTTTGACCTTATAAGGCCCTTTTCTTTCCGGGGATGCGTGCCCCTCCCACTCTTCGTCTACTTGACCTTGATAATTAATGCGATGCTTGTCCCTTCCACTCTTTTGCTCTTCGACCTTGAACTTTGTTAAGCAGGTGTGCCTTTCCCACTCTTCAATTTATAAAATTTGACCTTGGGCATTGTGGGGGGAGGTTTATAAAATTTGGCCTTGGGTCTGGTGTGGGGGTATTGTGGTGGGGGGGTGCATCATAATAAATAAGTGTTTTCTGTTTGCGATTATTATTCCAGACGTTGGTTTAATAAGGTTATATATAATTTGTTTCTTTTTTTTTAATTATATATGTGTGTAAATCTATAAAGCTTTGCCCCCCACTTATATATTAAATGAATATATTAATTAATAATTAGTTTATTTCTCACATAGTATTTATTCTGCAAAAAAATGTAAATTTTAGTGTATTTGTTTGTAACTTTAGTCAGATTTCTTTAAAACATTAAAAAAGCACCCTAGAACATATTTTTTTACACTAAAAACCCCAGAATACTTTATTTACATATAGGAAATGTACTTAATTAATCTTGACGGGGTTTTTTTTATTATTATAGGCGAAAAAAAAAAGACACAAATTGAAAAAAATTAGCATACATTTATTTGACAAAATCCTTTTAAAAAACATAGAGGGCACTAGATGGGAAAAAATCAATAATGAACTAAGGCCTGGCCTATAGGCAACTTTTTTTTAAAAATTTATATATGTGTGTGTAAATCTATAAATTTTTGCCCACCATATATTAAAAAAAATTTTAATTAATAATTAGTTTATTTCTCACATAGTTTTATTCTGCAACAAAATGAAATTTTTTTAGTGTATTTGTTTACAAATTTTTCAGATTTCTATTATTACATTCTAAAGCACCCTAGAAATACATGGGGGAAATAGGGGGGGAAAAAATCAATAATGAACAAAGGGGCCTGGCCTATAGGCAACTAGTTTTACAATAATATATATATGTGTGTGAAAATTTTTAAAAAGCTTTGCCCACACTTATATATTAAATGAATAAAATTAATTAATAATTAGTTTATTTCTAAATAGTATTTATTCTGCAACAAAATGTAAATTTTAGTGTATTTGTTTACGAAACTTTAATCAGATTTCTATTATTACATTCTAAACACCCTAGAACATAATTTTTTACACTATAAAAACCAAAATACTTTTTTACATAGGGGAAATGTATTAATTAAAATCTTGACAGGGTTTTTTTATTATTATAGGCGTAAAAAAAAGCAAAATTAAAAAATTAGCATACATTTATTTAAAAAAATCCTTTTAAAAATATACATGGGGGGCACTAGATGGGAAAAATCAATAATGAACTAAGGCCTGGCCTATGGAAAATTTGGGTTTCAATAATATATATGTGTTTGTAAATCAAAAAAATTTCCCCACCCATATATTTAAATGAATATATTAATTAATAATTTTTTTATTTCTCACATAGTATTTATTCTGCAACAAAATGTAAATTTTAGTGTATTTGTTTACGAAACTTTAATCAGATTTCTATTATTACTTCCCCTAAAGCACCCAAATTTTAATTTTTACACTATAAAACCAGAATACTTTTTTAAAATATAGGAAATGTACTTAATTAATCTTTGACAGGGTTTTTTTTATTATTATAGGCGAAAAAAAAAGACACAAATTGATAAATTAGCATACATTTATTTGACAAAACCTTTTTAAAAAAAAAAAATATACATGGGGGGGCACTAGAGGGAAAAAAAATCAATAATGAACTAAGGCCTGGCCTATAGGCAAAAAAGGTTTACAATAATATATATTTTGTTTTTGTAAATCTATAAAAGCTTTGCCCACACTTATATATTAAAATAATATATTAATTAATAATTTTTTTTATTTCTAAATAGTATTTTATTCTAACCAAAATGTAAATTTTAGTGTATTTGATGCGTGCCCCTCCCACTCTTCGTCTACTTGACCTTTTTAATAACTGCGCATGCGTGCCCTTTCCCCCACTCTTTTGCTTTTCGACCTTAAATTTTTTTTAAGCCTCAATTACATATTAGTCTCGCCTGGAGTTTAATTAAACCTATATTCTAAACGAACATACCCCCCCGGGGTACATTTTGCTCGAAGGTTAAAAAAGCACAAAACTCATATCCCCCAGGCATATATTTTGCTCGAAGGTTAGAACACCTAAGTAGCACACCATCTATACGTGACTAAAGTACCCCCCCCAACTGATTATTTTAAAAAATAAAACAGTTTTAAATAATTTTTTAAAGCAAAATTTTATCTTTGTTAGGATTGGGTAAAATTTTAAATTTTTCAAAAAATAAAGAAAAAAAAAAAATGTTATTGTTAACAATATATTATAAATTAATTTGTTATAAATACAAGTATTTTTTTTTAAAAACCAAAAAATTTAAGGGGGATTTTTAAATCTTCAAAAAAAACAACAAAAAATTTTAAAATTTAAAAAACAGTAACAAATAAAACATGAAATATCAAAATAAATAAAAAAATTTCTCTGTTAACAACATAAATTATATACCTGAGATAACACAGGCAAAAAAAAAAATATTCTAACAATAAACAATAAAACTTCTAAAACTATCACAGCCGGGGTTGGATGAGATGGGGCCCTTTCTAAATTACAGCCGGGGTTGGATGACATCAGATGCTGGTTCCTATAAAACAAAAACAAAGGCAGTATTCGCTTATTAAAAACAGACAAAAAATCCATAAATATGATATGGGAACTTTTGCTATTAATTTAGGCAAAGACAGAAGCAGGCGGGTAAAAAATATATAAAGAATTTAAATTAATGTGGTAACTAAAAAAAAAAAAACATAAATATTTATAAGAAATGGTAGAAATTATTATTTTTAAGTTAGGTTAAATATTTCATAAAAATTACGTCTGAACAAATAAAAAAAACTTGCAGTAAGGTTCGAAATATTGTTGCCTAAATAAATTTTCAATTTTATTCTTGTAAACATCCTCATAAATATTTGTAAATATCAGCATGTAGTCTGTTTACAAGTTATTAAAGCTACACTAGCAAATGTAAGCCTTCGTTCGTTATCAAACTCTTTAAACATTACAAATAAATGCTTGTGGTTACGTCCCCACTAAAAAAAGAGATTACTCTGACAAGTTAAACATGAAATTGAAATTTTGTAAATAATTATTAAATAACATTATTTAAAATTTTAATTTTAGGTTTCAATGGTTCGGGGAAGGTACATTTTAAAAAAATTAAAACCCTTTTCCGTAACTGTGTTCTTTTAAAAATGGAATTCGTAAGGTGACCAAGGTGCAACTTTAGATTTTAAGTGAAAAGGATCCCAAAAATTTTCTAATTTAATTTTGAACAACTCCCCAAACATACATTTTACAATCTTTTGAGGGACTTAAAGTACATTTAATTTTCCAAGCTTCTAACGTGGGATCTCAAAAAAAAAAACTTTTGTTCTTAAAATCTGTGCTTACAATTTTACTATTAGGCGTTTCTGCAACATGGGATAATTACAAGAATATTTCAGCCTACATGTTGTGTTGGTGCCATTGCGAAGATATTTACAAATAATCTTGGTTTAATATCTAAGAAGGCTTACTACAATATTTAAATAACATATCTTACCTTAATAATTTTTTTCACAATAGTGTGGAAAAATAAAAACCAAATTTAAAAAAATCCCCAAATACTAAATAGAAAATGGCCGACGCAAACACAACACAACACGGGAATTTGTTTAGGGGATATATAAATAATTCTCACTTCTCATTGGTAAGGCAAGCCAGTCGCCAGCTAGACAACCAACTTCATTCGTTACGTTACTTTCTGTCTTTCAATAGGTAGTGATTCATCCCCGGCTATGGGTTCGTCGATATTCGTGATTCGGTCACGTGATCAATTATTCACGATTGATGTGACGGCACCAATAACTTGTTGGTGCTAAACAGATACACTAAAATTTACAGGGTTTATTGCTTATTTTCTTAAAAAAAAACTAAATAAATCCATTTTTTTATTTTAAAATTCAATTGTAAATTAAAAACAGTTATACATTATATATATATATATTTTTACAAGGTACAAAACTGGATTCATTTGAAGTGCTTTTTACTAAAAATGAGCAATAAATTATTTTTAAATTTTGGTGTAACTGTTTAATATAAAAATGCCTAATAAGTTATGTTATTTTTGCTAATCCATTTCAAGAAGGGAGAATTTTAAGGTTACACGTAAAAAGTACTTAATTAATCTTGGGATGGGTTTTATTATTTTAAACCTAATAAAAGAAAATTGATAAATGGGATCATTTTTTTGGGAAAACCTTAAAAAATACATTTTTTTAAACAGCAAAGTTAAAAAAAAATTATGGCTTTTTAAAAACCAAAAAAGTTTAAAAAAAGGGGGTAATAATTTGCCTTTCCTTTTGGGTTTTGAAGGAGCGTTTGAAAATTTCCCTTAAAATCTATTTAAAGCTCAGGGCAGAAATCAAAGCAAAAAAGGCAAAAATTTCAAAAACTTGAGAATCCCTTTATATACTTTTTAAAAAATTTTTAAAAAATCGTTTGCTTCTTACAAATGTCGAAAAGTTTCAAAAGCAAATAATGCAAAATCTAGGTATTTTTTTAAGAAAACTTAATTTTAACTTTTTTGAAGCATTAAAAAAAAAAAAAAGATGAGTTCGGATTAAAATAAGGTTAGACCAACATTTTTTAGTGTAAAAATCTTCGAAAACAACTCTAGTTACCACCCTAGTTAAAATAAGTCGTAGCCCTTTTTATTAAATTGCTTAGTTTTGAAAAAATGGAGCTAAGTAAAAATCAAATTTGAGAATTTTAATAAAAAAAATAACTTTTCTTAAAAATAACTCAAAAACTAAGGAAGAGACTAAAAATTACTAAGCTATCATCATAACTTTTTGAAATACACCTATTTTCCTTTTTTAATTTACTGTCTGACGAAAATTGGTGGAAATAAAACCCGGAGCCATGTTTGTAGACGATCACTACCTTGTTCAGCCCTTTTAACTCCCCTTACTTTAAGAAATTATGTCAATTATAGAGGAACTTCGGAAGATTTTTGTTTATTAAAAATACATCGGCTTATTTTGCTTATACACTACACCATATTGTGGGAGCGACTGAAGATATGGATGCAAACACGGAAAAAAGTAAAGTAGTTAATGAACTTCATAGGGTTGCAAGAAAAATTTATGAGAAGACATACAATAATTAAAGGATACCATGACTTTTGGCAAATTGATTTGGCAGAAATGCAACAATATGCCGACGAAAACGATGGATATCACTATATACTTGTATGCATAAATTGTTACTCAAAATATGTGTAAAGCGAGCGCTCAAAAACAAGACCGGAAGCGAAGTTACTCGAGCAATGAAAAATATTATTAAAGAGGCTAAATATACGCCGGATAACATACAAAGTGATTTGGGCAAAGAATTCTTTAATAAACATTTTCAAACTCTTATGAAAACACACAAAATTAATCATTACTCAACATATAGCACAAAAAGGCATCAATTGTTGAGAGAGTCATAAGGACGTTAAAAAATATTTTATATAAACAGTTTTCATTAAGAGGCCTTTTTAAATGGATACATATTTTGAAAGGTGTAAAAAAACCTACAAAACCACCAAACATCGCACTATTGCAATGAGGCCGATTGATGTAAAGCCACAAACCGTGATTAATGCATATAATCATATTAAATTATCCAAAAAGTTTGTTTCACTTAGGCGATGTGGTTCATAACCAAATTAAAAGTTTTTTTGATAAAGGTTATACGCCATCATGGTCGACGGAGCTATTCAAAATAAAAAAAGTAAATTTTTACAAATCCACCAACATATATTTTGGAGCCAAAAGGGCCGGATTTTGGGAAGTTTTTACGAAGCAGAACTACAGAAAAAAAGACCCCCGATGTTTTTTTGGTGGAAAAAAAAATTCCCAAACGAAAAAAAAACCAAAAGAATCAAATGTTTGTAAAATGGTTGGGTTTCCCCCAATCAGTACAACTCTTGGATAGTTTAAAAAAAGATATTGTGTAATTTTTATTAATTATAATGTTTTAAAATTATTGTAAAATTTTTTTTTAAAAAAAAAAACACATATTAAAAAATTTTTTTTTTTAAAACCAATAGGATATTTAAACAAATCATGCTCGCAAAAATTCGAAAAACAGTCTTCCCTTTTTCAAATTTTTTTCATTTTTTAAGCCTTTCTTTTTTGGGGGCCCAAATTAAAACCCCTTTTTTTCGAAGCTCCCCTATTTTTTTGGGGAATTTCCCCCAGAATAATTTTAAAATAACATCCCCTTTTTTTTATCTTAGTCATTTGGGTGCAATCCATGAACTTTTGCTTCAAAATCCCCAATTAGCTGATCACTAGCTACTATAGGTGTGGCGACATTAGTTAGACTTTTTTCCAAATTTCATATTGACCATCAGCGGTAAGCTGGAACCCAAACCCCCTGGCCCCACGGAGTTTTTGATTTTTTCCATGCACCCCCTGACGGCCAAAAAAATTTTATTGCTAACACCACCCATGATTAATTAAAAACCAAATGATTTTACTAGCAAGTTTTTATTATATAACCCTCATTTTTTTTAAACACAATATCAATGTTATAACACAAAAAAAATTAAAGCAACAGTATTTTACTAAACATATTTATTTCACAATTGGTAATTACATTATTTAAATACATATACATATTATAATGCACTTGTTTTTTTATCAGACATAAACTCCCTCGTCATCCAAAATTCGAGTTATAATTAAACAAACTTTGTGATTTTTAAAAACAAATTTTCTTTAAAAAACCCCATTTTTTTTATGGTTTTGGGGTATGGGTGAAAAACGTTTTTTTAAAAAAAATTTCTCATTTTTTGTCTAAAAATCGTGATTTTTGCAGTGATTTGGGGGAATATGGGCCGACAAGTCCACGGATGTCTTTTTTGGCATTTTTTAATCGTAAACAACCGCTGTGGTTTTCTCAAGGTAAAAAGAGTCAGACAAACCCCCCAACCCCAAAAAGTTCAAGGTAAAAAATTTTTATTTTTTAACGATTTTTTTTAAATTTTTTCAAAGTTTTTTCAAGGCTTTTTGGAAAGTAGAAAATATATATATATATATATATATATATATATATATAATATATATATATAATATAAAATTTAATATAATATATGGACTGAGATTTTGGATTTTTTTTATTTTAATTTTTTTAAAAATTAGGAAAAAAATTTCTAAAAAAGCAAGAGTAAAAAAATATTTTTTTTTAACAAAAAAACCAGCTTGTTAAAAAAGAAAAAAATCAAATACAAATTTAGGGTTTTGTATGATTCAATCCCGGAAATGGTAAATAAACACTTTTTTGAAAAAGGGGGATGGCGGGATAAATTTAAAAGGGGAAAAAATAAATAATACAACACAAAAATGACATAATGCAGGCCCAACTTTACTGTGAAAAAAAATTTTTTTGCTTAAAAAAACCAAAATACGGTCAACTGAACTTTTAAAAAAGGCGGCCCAAAAAAAAAAATTTAAATTTTCCGATTTAAGTATAATTTTCAACCTGTATAACGTTTTTTTTAGATTTTACAATATAAAGATACAAGTGTTTAAAATTAACTGACAGCTGATATTTTTTTAACTACCCTTGTGTGGGACAAAAACCGACTCTAGTCAATTTACCAGGTGAAAATATCACGATTTTTCAGAAAAAAGGTTTTTTTTTTTAAAAAAGTTTTTTTCCCCCAAGTGTCGTGGGGGAAAAAGGGGGAAATACATTTTTGAGAGGTAAATAAACAGGTGGCAAAAAAAGGTTTTTGATAATATTTATAAAAAAAACAACAATTTACGGTCAAACCTAACACTTTTAAAATTTTAAAAATATATCCAAATATTTTTTTTTAAGGCTTGAATGCAAAACCCTTTCAATAATATTTAAATAACAAAAAAAAAATCAGTTCTAAAACATAATAAACGTCACAGTTTGGTGTTGGGGTAAAAAAATTCAAAATTTTTCCCAAATTTAATATAATTTTCAATTTAAAAAAGGGGGGTATTCATAAAATTTAAATATACTATTATTTATGGAAAAAAAAATATTAAATTTTTTCGTCAACTCTAATGCGTTTTATCTCATTAGCCCCCTTTATGCTTTTTTTTTCCCCGTAAATGCCCCAAAAAACAACCTTTCTTTCAGATTTTTACGAAATACGTCACAGTTTTGTGAAAAAACCTGCATAGGGTAAAAAAAAATTTGAATTGGGGGGGAATATTTTATCTTCGTCTCGTCAATGCTATCCACACTATTTTTCATTTTTTAAATTTTTTCGTTACGTAAAAAAACATTAAAAAATTTTCATTTTTTGGTCAAAATGAATAAATTATATTGGTAAAGTCTAATGAAAAAAAAAACCTGCCTCCCCCCCCCCAACAAAAACAAATCAAAATTTTTTAAAAAACAATATATTTTTAACAAAACAAAAAATTAAAAAAAAATTACTACAAAAGCATTACGGGGTAAAAAAAAATTTATTTTAACTAAAGACCAGTTTTTTCAAAAAAAAGTAAAATACAAATTTAGGGTTTTGTATGATTCAATACAGGTAAATAGGTAAATAAAACTTTTTTTTGTAACTGAGCGATGGCGGTATAAAATTGAAAAAGGGGGCAAAAAATAATACAACACAAAAATGACATAATGCAGGCCCAACTTTATGAAAAAAATTTTTTATGCTTAAAAAAGGCCCCAAAAAGGTCAACGGGAACTTTTTAAATAAAGAAATAAAATTCAAAAGACATCGGTTACGGTCTAGGTGAAATAGAAAAATTAAACGTCCTCACACAAAAAGGAATTTATTCTTGGCAGGTGCATCGAATGTCGACACATAAATTTGTATTTATTAAAGAAAAATAGCTCACAAATGTATTTTTATTTTTTGCTTATCTCAAAGGGTTTCCGCTGCAGGTGCACGAAAGTCACCACCACCAAAAAGGAAAAGCATTGAAAGGCGTTACCACCCCCACCACTCAAACAATGAGGGTGGCCTCTTTTTTGAAAAAGAAAAAAATGTTTAACCAAAACCTTTTGCGTTAAAATTTTTTGTAGCCAGTTTGTGCGTGTTAATTTTAAAAAGTTACAGGTTTTAATTATTTTTTTAAAATGCAGTTTCAAATAGATGAAATTTTACACAGAAGTCGAAATTCTGTGTATTCAGATGAAACAGTAGACGGGTAACTGGCCCCCCGCGGTGGTGTTTTCGAAATTTTTGGATGAACCAGTCAAAAAGGGAAAGGGAACGACAATTTAGTTGAGTTTTTTGACGAATCGCCCCAAATTTGATGATAATGCGAGGGTGAACCAGATCCATTTTTTTACGAACCCGACCCATTTGCAGATAAAAAATTTTTAATGATCCAGTTTATTGACAAAATAAACAATTTTCATAACTAAAAAACACATAGCAAAACCCTTTAGTGTCCGTATGTTGAATCAAAACGGTGATTGAAATTTTTCTTATTATCGCAATGATGGACCGTTGGGTTCAACGATGGAGGTAATTATGCTTTATTACCCTAATATTAGAAAAAATTATTATATATATAGATATATATATATATATATATATATATATATATATATATATATATATATATATATATATATATATATATTGATATTTATTAATTATTATTAAAAAACTGTTTGAAAGAAAAAGGGATAAGAAGTTGAATCTCTCAAAAAATATCTATAAAATTTTCTATCTCTCTTTTAAAAAGTTAAATTGTTTTTTTCCTAGTATTTTATGTTTAGGCTGGTTCAATCATATTCAACTACTCCATTTAAAACTCACCCAAATGACTTGTAAACTAATTGTTTAAAGAGACAAAGGGAAAATATTTTGCCTTGTTTGAGTCAATTAATGCAGGACCATTTGGAGGAGTGGCTTTAATTACCCTCCCAATAGCAGAAATGGTTAATTGTTTTCGGAGAGCCGTCACAATGGATCAAATTTTTGGCGTTTCCGATTAATATGGAACGAAAAAAAAAAAAGAAAAAAAAAAGTTTGTTTGTTATGATGGGCAAAACCTGCCCCTGCTTTTTAAAAGTTTAAGTCCCACGAGGTTCGGGAAAATTAACGCGATAAAAGCCTATTGAAAAAGATGGTGTTGGATGATTTAAAGCTTTTTTTTTTAAATGGGGGGATATTAATGTAGTATAAGTTGTAAGAGGATATATATATATATATATATATATATATATATATATATATATATATATATATATATATATATATATATATATATATATATATATATATATATATATATATTTGATACAAAAAGGGGTTAAAAAGAAAAACTTTTTATTTTTGATTTATCGAAAGGTTTCTTGGGTAAAATTTCACTTTTTTGAGATTGGGGTAAACATAACATATTTAAAAGGGTGTTCAGGATGAAAAAACTAATTAAAGATAAAGTGCATTGTGAAGATATGGAAAGATAGGAAAAAATTGTTCAATCGTAGCAAATTAAACCCCACTTTTATTTATTTCTGATTAAAATTTTATTATCAATTAACTAATTCCAAATTTTGTACTAGTAGGCGTTGATAGTGAGCTTTTATTGATACTTTGCTTTATAATTCATTAGCCGCAGTATCGTCAGCTTTAAATGTTTACTAACAGAAAAATTTATAAAAAATTTATTTTAAAAAATTTTAAAATATATTAAAATAAATTTAATAACAAAAATAAAAGTAGCGGATTTTTTCAAATATTGGTTTATTTTAAATTTTTTGAACCTTTTCCGAATTATTTCCCATCTTCTTAAAAAAATGCATTTTCCCTTTATATATAAAAGTTTTCGTTTCAACCCGGGCGGCCCCCAACTTTTTTTAGGTAGAAAAATTTTTTTAAAGGGTTTTTTTAAAAAAGTTTTCTCTTCATTTTTTTCCAGGATACTTATATATATATATATATATATATATATATATATATATATATATATATATATATATATATATATATATATATATATATATATATATATATATATATATATATATATATATATATATATATATATATATATATATATATATATATATATATATATATATATATATATATATATATATATATATATATATATATATATATATGGTAAACACATAAAAACCAAAGTTTCCCAAAGACACGGGAAATGCATTAATTATTCACGACTCAATTTTTTCATACAACATTTTAAATGTAGTATGTTAAGCCCACATAATTTTTATTTTTAAGCTATTTTTAATTAATATATATATATATATATATATATATATATATATATATATATATATATATATATATATATATATATATATATATATATATATATATATATATATATATATATATATATATATATATATATATATATATATTATATATATATATATATATATTACAAGGTACAAAACTGACTATGCTTTTATTTAAAAATGAGCAATAAATTATTTTACTGTTTAATATATAAATGCCAATAGTGATTTTTGCCACAATCCATTTCAAGGAATTTTGAACATAAAAAGTTTTTCCCCTTGGGATGGGTTTTATTTTTTAAACTAAAAAAAGACAAATATATTTATATATATTTAAATTAAAACTTTATGTATACCAGGTATCAGGTTTTGTGGAGAAACGGCATTGGTTTCCAATCAGTTTTCAGCACACCCTTCTTTCCTCCATACTATATTCAAGGGTTTAAAAAAAGGTATCCCAAAACTCCAGGCATATATATGCTCGAAGGTTAATACCGAGGCTCGTGCCATAACCCGACATTTTAGCCAACGGTTAAAAACCCTGAGGCAATTTTTACTTATGAGATTGGGATTAACTGCAAATAGAAAAAAAAAAAATTAAATATTTATAAATATTGTTAAAAGTATTTTGGGGAAAAAAAGGAAGCATTAAATCTTAATAAACAACAAAAATTCCAAATAACAGTAACAAATAAAAAAATGAAAATCAAAATAAATAAAAATAACATACCCTATACCTGAGATAGCAAAATTTATCTTCAATAAACAAAAATCAAATATTGGGGTTGGATTTATGGCTTTCTGCCCAGCCGGCCCCAGATGCCGGTCTTTACCCGCCCACCCGTAAGACAAAATTCATAAAATAGATATGGGGTTTTTGTTTTTAATTTAGGCAAAGACGAGCACAGCGGGGGTTTAAAGAATTTTTAAAATTTAATGTACCGAAAATAAACATAAAATTTATAAGAAGGGTAGAAATTTTTTTTAAAAGGTTAAATTTCAATTAGTCTGAACAAATGAAAAGCCGCAGTAGGTTCAAATGTTCCTTTGAATTTTATTTTGTAACACTATCCAAAATTAAATACCGCATGTAGTCTGTTTACAAGATTGGGGTAAGTTTCAAAAAAAATGAAGCCTCGTTCGTTATCACCCTTTAACATTTAAATAAATGCTTGTCGGTAGTTCCCCACAAAAGAAAATACTCGACAAGTTAAACATGAAATGAAATTTTGTAAATAGGTATTAAATTACCCTAAAAAATTTTATTAGAGTCCAATTTCGAGAGGTTTTTAAAGAATTGAAAATTTTCCGGTGGCCATGAATTTCCGGGAAAGGTCAAAAGGGGCAACTCTGATTTTAGGGATCCTCACATTTAATTTGAAAAGGTTCACAAACATACATTTACAATTTGAGGACTTAATCTTTTCCGTTTTTAACGATAGGGCTGAAGAAGAATGAAACTTTGTTCTTATCTGTGCTTTACTTATTAATAGTTTTTTGAACATGGATATTAAAGAATATCAGCCTCCCTGTTGTTTGGTTCTTCGAAGTATTTCAATCTTGGTTTAATATCGAAGAAGGTTTTCTACTATTTAAATAACATATCTTACTTTTTAATTTTTTAAATAGGTGAAAAAAAAAAACGCAATTTAAAAATCAACCCAAAATAAGAATACTTTGCTTATTCTGTAAAACAGCCAAATAAATCCAGTTTTTCTTTAAAATTCAAAAATTAGACAAAACCCGTATACATTATATATATATATATATTACGTACAAAACTGGATATTTTAAGTGCTTTTTTCTAAGCAAAATTTTGGTGTAACTGTTTTTATAAATGCCTAAACAAATAAAAGCCAGTTTCCCAAAGACACCAAAGTAAATGCATTAATTATTCACGACTCAATTTTTTCATACAACATTTTAAATGGTAGTGTGTTAAATAAGTCCACATAATTTTTATTTTTAAGCTATTTTTAATGTTTAACCAAACAATGTATTTTTAAAAAGATTTTCAACAAATAAATGTATACAAATTTATCAATTTGTCTTTTTATTAGGTTTAAAATAATAAAACCCATCCCAAGATTAATTAAGTACTTTTGCTACGTGTAACCTTAAAATTCTCCCTTCTTGAAATGGATTAGCAACAAATGGCAACATACGCTTATTAGGCATTTATATATTAAACAGTTACACCAAAATTTACAATAATTTATTGCTCATTTTTAGTAAAAAGCACTTCAAATGAATCCAGTTTTGTACCTTGTAAAAATATATATATATAATGTATCACTGGTTGTCTAATTTACAATTGAATTTTAAAGAAGTAAAAACTGGATTTATTTGAGCTGTTTTTTACAGAAAATAAGCAATAAACCTCTGTAAATTTTAGTGTATTCGTTTAGCACCAACAAGTTATTGGTGCCGTCACATCAATCGTGAATAATTCGATCACAGTGACCGAATCGTTTACGAATATCGATCGAATCCCATACGCTCGCAGCGATCGAATCACTACCTGACTGAAAGACAGAAAGTAACGTAACGAATGAAGTTGTGTTGTCTAGCTGGCGACTGGCTTGGCTTACCAATGAGAAGTGAGAATTATTTATATATCCCTTATTAACCATAATTCCCCGTGTTGTGTTGTGTTTGCGTCGGCCATTTTCTATTCTAGTATTTGGGTTGACTGTTTTAAATTTGCGTTTTTATTTTTTCCACACTATTGTGAAAAAAATTATAAGGTAAGATATGTTATTTAAATATTGTAGTAAGCCTTCTTCGATATTAAACCAAGATTATTTGTAAATATCTTCGCAATGGCACCAACACAACATGTAGGCTGAAATATTCTTGTAATTATCCATGTTGCAGAAACGCCTATTATAGTAAAATTGTAAGCACAGATTTTAAGAACAAAAAGTTTCATTCTTTTCTTCGAGATCCCTTATCGTTAGAAGCTTGGAAAATTAAATGTACTTTAAGTCCCTCAAAAGATTGTAAAAATGTATGTTTGTGAGGACCGTTGTTCAAAATTAAATTATGCAAATCTTGAGGATCCTTTTCACTTAAAATCTAGAGTTGCACCTTGGTCACCCTTTACGAATTCCATTTTTAAAAGAACACAGTTACGGAAAATGTTTCAATTCTTTTTAAAATGTACCTCTCGAACCATTGGACAACTCTAAAATTAAAATTTTAAATAATGTTATTTAATACCTTATTTACAAAATTTCAATTTCATGTTTAACTTGTCAGAGTAATCTCTTTTAGTGGGGACGTAACCGACAAGCATTTATTTGTAATGTTTAAAGAGTTTGATAACGAACGAAGGCTTACATTTGCTAGTGTAGCTTTAGTCAATCTTGTAAACAGACTACATGCTGATATTTACAAATATTTGGATGAGGATGTTTACAAGAATAAAATTGAAAATTTATTTAGGCAACAATATTTCGAACCTTACTGCAAGCTTTTTTCATTTGTTCAGACCGTAATTTTATGAAATATTTAACCTAACTTTAAAAATAATAATTTCTACCATTTCTTATAAATATTTATGTTTATTTTTCAGTTACCACATTAATTTAAATTCTTTATATATTTTTACCCGCTGTCTGCTTCTGTCTTTGCCTAAATTAATAGCAAAAGTTCCCATATCATATTTTATGGATTTTTTGTCTGCTTTGAATAAGCGAATACTGCCTAGCTTCTTTGTTTTATAGGAACTTCAGCATCTGATGTCATCCAACCCCGGCTGTGACAGTTTTAGAAGTACCTATCTCATCCAACCCCGGCTGTGATAGTTTTAGAAGTTTTATTGTTTATTGTTAGAATATATTTTATTTTGCCTGTGTTATCTCAGGTATATGAATTTATGTTGTTAACAGAGAATATTTTTTATTTATTTTGATATTTCATGTTTTATTTGTTACTGTTATTTTTGGAATTTAATTTTTGTTGTTGTTTATTGAAGATTTGGGGCAAATGTCCCAAGATTTTCCTGGTTTTCTCAAAATACTTGTATTTATAACAAATTAATTTATAATATGTTGTTAACAATAACATTTTTTGTTTGCTTTATTTTTTGCAAGTTTAAAATTTTACCCAATCCTAACAAAGATAAAATTTTGCTAAAATCTGACTTAACAATTGCTTATTTATTAAAATAATCAGTTGGCGTAGGTACTTATAGTCACGTATAGATGGTGTGCTACTCTAGGTGTTCTAACCTTCGAGCATATATATGCCTGGAGGGATATGATGCGATGTGCTTTTCTAACCTTCGAGCATATATGTACCTGGAGGGATATGAAGCGATGTGCTGAAAACGTGGTAGTATTAGAAGAAAGCATAATGCCGTTGCTCTCTCTCACAACACACCTGATTTACCTATTAGAACAGGTATACATACTTAAAGTTTCTAATTAATAAATATATATAAATATATTTTGTCTTTTTATTAGGTTTAAAATAATAAAGCCCATCCCAAGATTAATTAAGTACTTTTGCTATGTGTAACCTTAAAATTCTCCCTTCTTGAAATGGATTAGCAACAAATGGCAACATACACTTATTAGGCATTTATATATTAAACAGTTACACCAAAATTTACAATAATTTATTGCTCATTTTTAGTAAAAAGCACTTCAAATGAATCCAGTTTTGTACCTTGTAAAAATATATATATAATGTATAACTGGTTGTATAATTTACAATAAATAAAACACATGTTGTGGAAAAAATAATAAAGTGAATCGGTTGCGAACGAATCTTTTCAAGTGATTGATTCAAGTGAATCGATTCAGTAAAAAGATTATTGTTAATTTTGATTAAAAGATACGATACCTTTAATATTGTAAAGTTGCATTATTATTGCTTTCTCTAATAGGAAAAGTGTCGTTTAGAATATAGGTTTAATTAAACTCCAGGCGAGACTAATATGTAATTGAGGCTTAAAAAAGTTCAAGGTCGAAAAGCAAAAGAGTGGAAGGAGCACGCATGCGCAGTTATTATCAAGGTCAAGTAGACGAAGAGTGGGAGGGGCACGCATCAAATACACTAAAATTTACATTTTGTTGCAGAATAAATACTATGTGAGAAATAAACTAATTATTAATTAATATATTCATTTAATATATAAGTGTGGGCAAAGCTTTATAGATTTACACACACATATATATTATTGTAAACCTAGTTGCCTATAGGCCAGGCCTTAGTTCATTATTGATTTTTTCCCATCTAGTGCCCTCTATGTATATTTTTAAAAGGATTTTGTCAAATAAATGTATGCTAATTTATCAATTTGTGTCTTTTTATTACGCCTATAATAATAAAAACCCATGTCAAGATTAATTAAGTACATTTCCTATATGTAAATAAAGTATTCTGGTTTTATAGTGTAAAAATCTATGTTCTAGGGTGCTTTAGAATGTAATAATAGAAATCTGATTAAAGTTTCGTAAACAAATACACTAAAATTTACATTTTGTTGCAGAATAAATACTATGTGAGAAATAAACTAATTATTAATTAATATATTCATTTAATATATAAGTGTGGGCAAAGCTTTATAGATTTACACACACATATATATTATTGTAAACCTAGTTGCCTATAGGCCAGGCCTTAGTTCATTATTGATTTTTTCCCATCTAGTGCCCTCTATGTATATTTTTAAAAGGATTTTGTCAAATAAATGTATGCTAATTTATCAATTTGTGTCTTTTTATTACGCCTATAATAATAAAAACCCATGTCAAGATTAATTAAGTACATTTCCTATATGTAAATAAAGTATTCTGGTTTTATAGTGTAAAAATCTATGTTCTAGGGTGCTTTAGAATGTAATAATAGAAATCTGATTAAAGTTTCGTAAACAAATACACTAAAATTTACATTTTGTTGCAGAATAAATACTATGTGAGAAATAAACTAATTATTAATTAATATATTCATTTAATATATAAGTGTGGGCAAAGCTTTATAGATTTACACACATATATTATTGTAAAACTATTTTGCAGGTTAGTTTATTGATTGTAAAACTAGTTGCCTATAGGCCAGGCCTTAGTTCATTATTGATTTTTTCCCATCTAGTGCCCTCTATGTATTTCTAGGGTGCTTTAGAATGTAATAATAGAAATCTGATTAAAGTTTCGTAAACAAATACACTAAAATTTACATTTTGTTGCAGAATAAATACTATGTGAGAAATAAACTAATTATTAATTAATATATTCATTTAATATATAAGTGTGGGCAAAGCTTTATAGATTTACACACACATATATATTATTGTAAAACTAGTTGCCTATAGGCCAGGCCTTAGTTCATTATTGATTTTTTCCCATCTAGTGCCCTCTATGTATATTTTTAAAAGGATTTTGTCAAATAAATGTATGCTAATTTATCAATTTGTGTCTTTTTATTACGCCTATAATAATAAAAACCCATGTCAAGATTAATTAAGTACATTTCCTATATGTAAATAAAGTATTCTGGTTTTATAGTGTAAAAATCTATGTTCTAGGGTGCTTTAGAATGTAATAATAGAAATCTGACTATCATATATATATATATATATATATATATATATATATATATATATATATATATATATATATATATATATATATATATATATATATATATATATATATATATATATATGAGGAAACTTTTCACTTTTGCAACTGGATATAACCAAGGAAGTTTAAAGGTGTATGGAAGCCCAATGCTATGGCCCATTCGATCAAAAAATGTCCAGCCCAGTTGGCACCGCCGATTTTGCGCCATAACGAAATTCCAAGAAATAATTTAATGTGTTGCCTACTTACACACAGTACACATCAGTGTGTAGTTAGGCAACACATTATACTTTTATGAGAGCCGTATTAGTTTCGATTGTTTTGCTTTGTGTGATTATATTTTGTGGTTGCAGAAGTTTTTTGGATTGATAAAAACCTTGATATTTTAGTGATTAGTTTTTATTAATATGTAACTATAATTTTGTGTTTATTGTTTGTTACTTATAATATCGTAACAAAACGACTAGAGGTTGTATGGTTTTGTCTTGCAAATCTAAGGGTAACATACCCGGCATTTTTTACTTTAGGTAAGTATTTCATATATTTAAATTAGGTGCTTCTTATGAGACGTAACGTTAGGTAACCGAATAAATAATAATATATCAATTATGAATAATAGAAAATGAAAATTTCATAGGAAATAGCAGTGAGAAAAGTAAGGCAATCTTAACTATCTTTTAGATGATTTCCACAATGTTTGTGTATTTCTGTGGATTATTAAGAAGAAATAAGGTTTACATTTAGATACTTTTATTTCATTTAATAATTTAGTACATTCTTTTAAAGGATCAAAATTATTAATTACTGGGCAGATCAGGCAAATTTTAATATATACAGGTCCCTCTAATTGAATGAAAAAGAGTACAATTTTATGTTAAAGTTCCTTTTTGCTTTTTCTGTATTTGTTTAAAAAGAAATTAGATTTTTGATTTCTTAAACTTACATTATCAACTTTTTAAGCTCGACATACTGTAGACACATTATATGTAATGGTTACTGTTACAATGGATACCTAGATACCAAAGGTTACCAAATATTTTTAACCACTGTTATTCTGACTCATGAATGTTTGTTATTAGTGAAAAGTATATGCCTAAAAAGCAGTTATAAAAATTTTCACTTTTTAATGTACAACCACAATCTTAGGATTAGATTAAACTCATTTACACTATCTAACCCTTCTTTTATCACAAAATTGGTGACAAGTACATGAAACTATCATACAATGTTTGAAATTTATTTTTAAAAAATCGTGTTTTTATTTATTTACAAAGATTTTTGGTAAAAATACAAAACTCCCAAAAATATCGACCATTTAAATAGGAGGCTGTAAAGTGGCGCCATCTATTCTTTCCATATTATATCAGATGATATAAAATCCAATATTACACCATAATTTTAAATATTGTATGGTTGTATCGTTTAATAACCAACAATTTTGTGCAAAAAATAAAAAAAAAAACAGTGAATGCTTGGATTTGACATTTGATGATGTCAACTTTATAGATAATAATGCTCTGACCTACTATTCATTGCGCAAACTTCGCGGGCCCAATCCCCCGATTCCCGCTGCCCTACACGCCTGGACAATTTTGTTCTACAATATTGGGCTTCCATACACCTTTAAACTTCCTTGGATATAACACATAAATTTAATGTACCTCATTTTAGGCACGTATTATCCAAACCTAAAAAATAGTGATTTTAATTTAAAACTTTCTAAATGTTTCATAAATCACCGTCTAATTCTTATTTTTAGTTCAGATTAGTAGTTACAAATAAAATTCGATGACTTTTACGGTTTAAGACTTACTTTTTTTAATAATCAGTTGCTTAACTTATTTACCTTAATTACTTATCTGGTAAAGACCACTGATATGTCAAATTTGGTTACATGTTAAAATCAAGACCGCACCTTGATCCACTTTAGTTTACTGGTAGATGTAGTAAAGTGGATCAATTCGGCTGTCGCATTATATTAAAAAATGGATATATTTAAATAAAACATACTTTCTGACCCGTAATTATGAGATAACTAAATGCCCGAAAAATAGATATATTTAAATAAAATATACTTCCTGACCCGTAATTATGAGATAACTAAATGCCCTATGTCAAATATTATTAAATATTATCAGGTATAGTATTTTCAAGATATAAGGAAATGACAAGACATATCGATTATCTCTGACTGCAATAACAATCCTCGAAATTGGTCCTTTATGGCCATGCCAACAGAAGTGAGAACAATTCAGGGCCGCACTAAGACATCCCCAAATAAGGCATCATGAATACTGATATAAGATTCCGGCCAGGTAGAAATACGACCCTGTTCGCTCGGGTGGGATAATTAGGTCAACATACCCTAATAGTACCATAAAATGCTGATTTCGAGGGTTTATAATGCATTCAGAAGCGGTAGAGACTTTTAGTCATTTTCTTATATATTGAAAAATACTATACTACTACTATACCTATTATACTTATTTTTAGGCGAACTGAGAACAGTAATTATCCTGTGTTAGTAAGTAAATAAAATTACTGGTACCATCCCACTAAACTTAAAACATATCAAAAACATCGTAAAATACTAGTTATAGGTTTGACAATAATTACACATAAATTTGATAAAAACATTGCAAAAATGTTTAAACAACATTTTGTATTTGATTATAAATAACATACCGTACAAATTTTAAATAACATTTGAATTACATTTTGCTTTTTTTACACACAACATTTTTTTAGTATTAAACTAAACGTATAAAAACATTTATGCACGATCGGGCGGTAAATTTAACTTACCACCCGCATTTCCGGACAGTAAGTTAAATTTACCGCCCTAAGGCGGTACGTAATTTGACCACCATCTTAAACAACCATGCTTAATTAAGGATGGTTTTGGTACTTAGTCTAGCATGAGTCCAGCCAACTTTGAGAATGTTATACGGGGGAAGACTGTTTATTTTTGAAAATAATGTGAAATGAATGCCATTTTAAAATAATTTATTTTTGAACTGAGAACGTTTTATCATGCATAAAAGGTAATAAGTACTTTTGGGCGTTAAGTGAAGTACCGCCCTCAAATATAATTATACTGTTTATAAATGTTAATTATATATAATTGTAAATTGACAGTATTGATAACTAACAGACAAAGCAAAAAGCGTGTTGAAGTCCGATCTGCTTAGATTGTGGCAACCGTTGTTATTGTCTGAAAGCATGTATATACACTTAAACGGCAGGGTAAGTAAATAAACTTGTTATTTTATGGTTTACACCATCATTTACATTTTCTGGCAAAAAGAATTTGGAAAACAGATTAAACCAAACAATAATTATCTTTGGGCGTAAATATTACGGCTCTACCTTGGGCAAGCCATATTTATCTAGAAGGAAGACTTTTAAAAAGAGTCGATGCATCAGTTTCAAACACAGCGAAACTTGTAAACAACTTTTTTGGTCACCTCTTTGAAGACATTCTAAGAATCCTACTAGGGTTGGCTGAAGATTTGCAAATAATTCTCATAAATGTTAAACACGAACTGGTGTTAATAAGAAGCCCTTTTGACATAAATGCTATTATTAACAGTGCTGAGGCAGAAAATGTTGGAGTTAATATTGATAGGATTGTTTGGAAGCTACCACAAGCTACCACATATTACAGTATCTAATGCCGAACGGGTAGAACTTTTAAAGCTTGTTGAAAGTGGAACCGAACTGGATATCGGTTTTAGAAGCTGGGGGCTTGCAGAATATCCTTCAGTACCAATTGGAAAACAACTTACATCGAATATAAAAACCTCGGTGCGGGTGGAAAAACTCAGATGGATAATTTTAGGTTTTCAAACGGCCCGAAAGGATAAATCCAATAAAAATAATAGCTTATTTGATCATTGTAATGTATTAAATGTTAAGCTTTATTTAAATTCGGAATTTTATCCGTATGATAATTTAAATTTGGAGATTTCAAAGGGACTAATAGCTACTCTTTATGAAATGTATTCTGAATTTCAATAGAGCTACAACGAAAAATGAACCACTTTTTACTCTTAAAAACTTTAAAAATTTAATTGTAATTGATTGTTCAAGACAGAATGAAATGTTAAATTCTGACACTATTGATGTAAGACTAGAAATTGAAACAAAAGAAAACTTTCCCGCAAACACAAGTGCCTACTGTCTAACTATTTATAACAAACTTGTTAGATTTTCACCTTTAATAGGATCTGTAAGAAAGGTTTAAAAAATATTTTTTCCTGAAATAGACCATGGTAATTTTAGGTTAAGTATAGTTAGTAGAAAATAATGGTTCTATAATAGTGTAACATTGTAATATTATGTCAAATGTAATGTCAGTAGCAAAATAAATGTTTGAAAACAATATGGATTTTTTTTTAATATTAGTTTGATCCCAAGCCTCCACACTTGGAGAATATTTATTGATGATGATTATGATTACGTAACGATCTATAACAACAACGTATAGAGGCCTCCCCGCTAACGAACCCATCCCGATAGCCCTAAACCTGGGGGGCCAGGACGGTGTAGAGCCGTAAAGCGCAAGTTTTTGACATATAACAGTTGACAGGTGACGCATGCGTAAGACCTTAAGATAGATCATATCCACGTAAGCTAACTTTCAGGATCCTGCAACTGCAGCGCCATCTAGTCACGTGACTTTTGACGTATGATAGCTGACAACCGCCATTTTTAAACGCATGCGCAATAGATCTCATTCACGTAAGCCGAGCTTAGAGCTCTAGGGTACCGAGCTCCGAACCTAGTTGACAGGTGATTTTTTCACGCATGCGTAAGACCTAGAACTCAACCATATAAGCTAACTTTTCTAAGTCACGTGGTTTTCGACGTTTGACAGTTGACAGTTGAAATTTGACAGCTGACAGCAGCCATTTTATAGCGCATGCGCAGGACTCTAAAATAGATCTAGCCTAAATAAGCTAACTTTTCTAACTCACGTGATTTTCGACGTTTGACAGTTGACAGTTATAATTTGACAGCTGACAACCGCCACTTTTTAGCGCATGCGCAGTACTTTAAAATTGGTCTAGCCTACGTAAGCTAAATGACGTATGCCGGGGGGCTCTAGAGCTCGGAGTCCTAGAGCTCCGAACACGTGCTTTTTGACATATGACAGTTGACAGCTAACGCGTGCCCAAGACCCTAAAATACTGCTAGCCTATGTAAGCATGACGTTGACCTGTGACGTCGAGAAATATAACACGCCCTCTGACGTAGGCCCTGTGACGTCGAGATTTCGAGATAAAATCTTGACCCGGGTGCGGGTTATGCAGAACATATCATCTATCACTACTCGTGACCCCTACTTACAACATGCGCAGGTGCTCTTTCTCACACTAGTTTGCGAAATATTCAACGAATAAATGACAAAAGTATTTCTGGACAACCTGTATAAATACAATACAAAATACTCTGAAAAAAAAACAATAATCTTTCTAATAATGTAATAGAATAAGTTGGCCAAAGAATCCACCAGTAAGCGCTGTCCCATGTTTTTTAAACAATCTATATATTAAAAACACTTATTTTAAGTAATCAAAAGTTTGTTAAGATGCATTTTATAATAATTGCAGAATAAAATAAAAGGCTTTAGGCATTTAACCAAAGAAAACTACAAGTAACTTTTAAGAATATTCTTAATTTAAAAAACCAAAGTTAAATACTTTAAAAATTTATTTACTGTTTCACTTTTATACAGTTAATAACTTTTTACTTTTTTTCTAAAATTTTCTAAAATTTTATTAATGCTTGCTTAATTATAAGATTAATGGATAATTTGAATTCTACCACTGCAAGGGCGGATCAAGGGGGGTCATGGGGGTCATGACCCCCCCCTGGGCTGGGTCCAGGATCTAGGTGGAAAACTAATTAATATTGTTAACCATATTGTTTTTATATTTTTTTTATCACAATATAGATTTTATTTAAGTACTTTCAATATTTAAATAATTTAATATAATACTTTGTTTGACGGCAAACGCATTATTCGGGAACGAACGCATCGAAAATTTGAATTTTACCGCGCCACCGCCACGGCCGCCACCTTTCATAAGTCACATTTCGTGTGACGCGCATACTTTGTTTCGACTAGCGTCTAGCGAAACTTCGCGCCATCTCAGGGTTTGTCATTCGGCTGACGCGCTAGGGCGGGAATAAGTACTAAGTTAAAAATTTTAAAAATTTCCCAATATAAGTAATAGTGATCTTAAAAATTGTTGCTACAAATTACCTACAAGAAATGGTAAGTAAATAATTAGTTTCTGCATTATGCCAGTGTGTGTGTGTGTTCAAACCCAAATGTTATTGTTGTAAATGTTCTTAAAGTACCTTGTAGGTAGATAAGTAGGTACTTATTTAGAAAGGGGTGACTTATGTACGTACCTAATTAATTTTTTTGGACGAGGGTGTTTGAAAAGCTTTAACTTACTAACCAAAAATTTTAGATAGATTCACACAATGAAAACAGGTGTATCTTCGTGACACAGTGCAATTTGGTAAAAGTAAACTCTTTTAAATAACAAACTAATTTTAATGCTTTTTAAAATAAAATACGAGGGCAAACAACAGAATAAATATATTAAAAATAATCTTCGTTGGAGTTTTTAAAAAGCACCTAGCGAAAACTTGCTTGCGCGACACAAAATCATTGCACTTGATTAACAGGCATTTACAACCAGTAAATACCTAATAATCTTAATTACCTACCTACTAAATACTTCTTACTTTATTTATATTATAGGTTTTTAAAAAACTGTAAAATATTAAAAAGCTAAAACCGTTTTGCTTGTTTTAACACTATACCTAAAGTATTATTTAAAGTACCTATTATCAATTCGATCTACTACTTATTTTTCGTTTTAACGTGCTGATTGCTGAGACTACTAATAATTAAAAATGGTTGCTCTGCTCCTGTGATTTAATGGTGGGATTTCTGGTAACGAGGCAACCGATAAATCGCGGGTTCAAGCCCCGTCCGTACCTATTTACGTGTACTTATGTATTTACAAAAGTCTGTTCTTTGTTGTGTGGTGTGAAATTTGCTAATTTGCATGGTTTTGCTTGCAGGGTGACTCTAAGGGAAAAGGACATGGTGGTGGTGGTGGGTTGAAACGTAATATAGGTGGCAGTTCATTTAAAAAATAGATTCATTTTTCACAAAGAAACCAAAGCTTGAGGTTTCTCTTCAAAATTTACCAACAACAACTACAGAGAATAATAATTGTACTGCCGATGCAGCTACATTGCCTGTTATTAACGATATTCAGCCTATATTATGTTCGTCGACTTCTGATTCTGATCAGATAAAGACTTCACTTTTTCAGTCAGAGTTTGCTTCAGATATTGCATGTTATATAGGAAAAATATAGATGATTCATCTAAAGCTATGTTGCTGAAAAGCATTGGCAGCCTCCACTAATTATACTTTCCCGCACTGTGTTGTTAAAAAAAGGGGAAAAAAACAAAAAATATGCTCAGAAGTCTCACCTTGACAAGTTTCACTGGCTTGTTTTGTCGCATAAAGACCAGGGTCTTTACTCAAGTACTGTGCTTTGTTTGCCATAGCTCCTGGAGGAGGTATACAGACAAAAACACCTTTATGTCGACTCGTAAAAGAACCGTTAAAAGCTTTTGATAATTTGCTTGGTGAAAATGGTGTTCTGCTAACACACCAGCGAAACAAATACCATAAAATAGCTGTCGAGCGGAAAGAACTTTTTTTGACTTTTCACAAGCCAGAAATTAATATAATGAACCAAGTAAATATTCAAAGACTGACACAAATAAATGAAAATAGAGAACGTTTGCGACCAATTGTAAATACTATATATTTTGTGGCCATCAAAATATAAACGTTACGTGGCCATCGCGACGATGGTAAATTGTTGAGCTATGACAGCGTAGTAGCCGATGAAGGGAATTTTAGAGCCCTTTTAAAATTCCGAATAGATGCTGGCGATACTGCATTGCAGCAACATTTAGAATCTTCAAAATCTAACGCCACGTACATCAGCAAGACTGTGCAAAATGAGTTGATAGATGTTTGTGCAGAAATCATTCAGGAAAAAATTTTTACAGAATGTGCGGGAAGCTAAATTTTTTTCAATTTTATTCGATGAAACAACAGATATATCACATATCTCACAGCTGAGTCTATCATTTCGATATTTTCATAATGGTATTGTAAAGGAAAATTTTGTGACTTTCTGTGATACTTAGATGTGAAGAAAACACTTCAGGTGAAATAGAGCCTCGATTGACAGGCGTAGCATTGGCGAAAATTGTTGAAAATCTGTGTACCAAATTTAATGTAGATTTAACTTGGTGTGTGGGTATTGGAACTGACAGTTGCTCGGTTATGGCATCAGATACGAAAGGTGCAGTGCAAGAATTGACGAAAATAGCCATTCACGCCAAACGTTGCCCATGCAACAATCATGTACTTAATAACTCGTTGGCTAGATCATCCAAAGTAGTTTCTTGTCGCAATACATCTGGCACAATGAGAAAAGTTGTAGCATTTGCCAATGCATCCGCTAAGAGGCATGAAATTTTAAAAGAACTCGGAGTTGCCTTGCAAGGTATCTGTGAGACACGTTGGGTAGAGGCATGATGGACATCTTCAATTTCAAGGAACAACTTAGTCAAAATTTGTAGCGTTCTGGAGAAGATTTCTACTTGGCAAGACAGTAAAACTGCTAATGATGCGCATTCTTGCTGCAAACATTGCGCAGTTCTGACTTTATTATATCCTCCATCTGTTTAAGTGATGTATTAGGTGGGTACTTGCCTAAATTATTTTGTTTCTTATTGTTTGGTAAATTAACATACATACTATACCTACTTGAATATTATATTGTTCATTTGTTAATATTTGTTTGTGTTTCAACAAAAACAATTTAAGCTACCGTTTATATTAAGCCATAGATCCTAAATTTATTCACTCATACTCACAGACGGTCACTTACTAACTTTTTATTTTTCAGGTACTACTGTATCTTTAAGCAGAATACTGCAATCAAACTCAATTGATTTAAAAAAAGCTGCGGACGCTATTAATGATACTATAAGTGTTCTACAAAATAAAAGAGAAAATGCGGACGTAATTTATCGACAGCTTTTTGAAGAGGCTAAGGAAGTAGCTGAGCAGTTAGATGTAGAAATTAAATGTCCCAGAATAGTCAAGACAAATACATAGGGCCAATAACCAACCTGCTCAATTGCTGAAGGTATTTCCGCAGAGCAATATACATCCTCTTCTGGATTCAATAATAAGTGACCTACAGGACCGTCTGTCTCTGAATTACTAATTTGTTTAAGCTAAGCGTTTTCATGCCAAAAAGCAATAACAGTAATCAAGACATTGAAACTGTGAAACAACTAGCCACCGATTATACATTGTTATTAGATAATACTCCAGTTTCTGTCGTTGTAAACGAATATCGGCTATGGATGGTGAAGTGGCAGCGGAGTCAGGACATACCGCAGTCGATTGCTGAACTTATTTTAAATTGCGATATTGATATGTATCCTAATATAAGAAAATTTTTATGTATTATGGCTACACTACCTGTTAGTGTAGCGACAGCGGAAAGATCTTTCTCTACGTTACGAAAATTAATCGTGGTTAAGAGCTTCAATGGTTGAAGAACGTCTAACCGGACTGGCACTTCTCCACGTCCACAAAAACCTACCCATTGAAGTAGATGAAGTGATAACGCGTTTCGTGAGAAGACGTAAAAGAAAAATTGATTTTGTTATTTAAATTTAGGTAGTTATTTTTTAAGTACAGTACTTATATTTATTAATAAAATGCCTACTTTTTACTTGTATTTAATATTATCAAAATTAAATTATAACTTCTTGTGACTTGACCACGACTATGTGACCCCCCTGGCGTCAAAGCTGGATCCGCCCTTGTACCACTGCCATGTTGGTATTTATTTTAATTAGTAGAAAACCAAAATATTGTCAATTATGCGGTAGTAACCTCTTACCACACTTATTACTATTTGCAGTAAACCAAAGAATGTTGCTGAACTTAACAACCGTCCTTGCCGTGATGTGTTTACAAACATTAGTTAAGGAATAGAAACCCATTATTTGTATTAAATATAAAATCAATAAAATAGTAAAATGCCGCAACTATTTATTTTCAACACAGGCTACGGACGTGTCCTGTCTAATAAATGTTTAATGAATATCTACCGATTTCGTAGTTTTCTGACATGACATTCGGTTTATTAAAATTTGTTACTTACGAGGTATTATCGGTTATATTAAAGCAGAGTTAAAGTATCTAGTGAGACAACAACAATCAGCAAATCCAGTAAAAGAGTAAAATATTATCGGAAAAAGATACCAATTTATCAACAAAGTGGATACACTAGTTATAGTCCAGTAAATGAAGGGACAAAGCTGTAAATAAATCTGTACAGTTTTCCCTTGTAGCGCAATTCTTAAGTCTTTGGGGATACTTTCAAGCAAAAAAAAAAGGTTTTTCAGCATTAACAGGTGGAAAAGGGCTGAAAATGGCCCCTCAAGGGCAGAAAAATGGGTTTCCCGCTATTCTGCCAAAA
>JAHBCN010000288.1:0-42500 GCA_019359885.1 Listronotus oregonensis
TATATATATATATATATATATATATATATATATATATATATATATATATATATATATATATATATATATAATATATATATATATATATATATATATATATATATATATATATATATATATATATATATATATATATATATATATATATATATACAGTGTGGCCTTTTAAGTGTGCAACATATGAGATTTTTTTAATTATTTGCACAACCAGAATACAAATATTGCCGAAAGTTGGTGCATGTTCAATTTTTATATTAGGTGCCATTAGAATGGTTGCAAGTCAAGCAGCATACGGGGTAGGTCAAAACATTTAAAAATTGTACAAGAGTAAAGTACCCTTATTTTAGAAAATTCACCAAAAACAATAAGGAAAAGTTGTTCAGAATTAAAAGTTATGCCTTAATGTCAAAACATGGCCTCCTAAGATTTGTTTTTGAAAAATCTTTAAATTTTCTCTTGTTTTTTTTTTAATATTTGCCTTAAACACTTTCATAAATTATTCAAAATTAAATCAATTTTGCACAAATCTGTTTAAATTTAAGCAAATTTGTAACATTAACTTGGATTTTTATTTTTTAAGGAAATCACAAACTTTATGTTTGTTTGCAACAATATTAAACAAAACTTTAAAATTTTACAGTAATGATGATATGCATGTCAAAAACGCTCATTTAAAGTGCAAAATTTTTATTTTAAATGTTTATTTAAAAATTAATTTACAAAAATAAATCCTACCAAAATAAAAGTGTTAAAAGTAAACATTATTATTATTCTAATTAATAATTAAACTAACAACTTAAGGTATGCATTATGTTTGTACTAAACGCACCCAAATCTCAAAAGCAATAAAGCGATGGTTTGATTAGTGCCTTCTCAGCTAACGTTAACTGTATTGGAGGAGGCATTTGAAATGAAATGAAATTAAAAATTATATATAATAATTTAAGAAAGAAAAATTATTGTTACCAAACTTTTATAATGTTTACTTTTAACCCTCATTTGGTTTTTTTATGGGGATCCGTGATAATTTTAGTAGGTTTTTTGACGTCTATTAATTTGTACAGTTTTTTAATGAACAAAAAAATAAAAATTTGTATTTTTAATCAGCGTCTTTTAATGGGCATATTATTATTACTAATGTTTTACCTTATTAAAAAAATTCTGCAAAATTTTAGAGTTGTGTTTAATATCGTTGCAACAAACATCAAATTCGTCATTCCCTAAAAAATTAAACATTATATTAATTTTACAAATCTTCTTGAATTTGAACAAAGGTATGCGAAATTGATTTGACTTTGAATTATTTATTAGAGTGTTTAGGGTGCATGTTTAAAAGTTTTGTAGTGTTTTTCAAAAAAACAACAAAAAATTCTTAGGAGGTATGTTTTTATATTTAGGTATAACTTTTAATTCTGAACAACTTATTTTTAAAACATTTTGCTGAATTTTCTGAAATAAAGGTACTTAACTCTTATATTTTTTTATTTTTTGACCTACCCTATATGCTGTTTGACTTGCAATCATTCAAAGTGCACTTAATATGATTATTGAATATGCACCACCTTTAGAAAATATTTGTATTTTAATTGTGCAATATTTAAAAAATCCTATATGTTGCACACTTAAATGACCACCTTGTATAATAAACAACCTAAAAACATAGCATATATTGCTAAAAAAGCCACCTTGTGTCTTTTCTTTCTGTGCACCTGACAAAAAAATATATTTGGTAAGGTAGGCTTAAAGCCAATAATTAGGTAACAGAGATTAAAAGTTTTGAGGTTATTAGTATTGTGATATTTGTCACGAAACAACTAGTGACAGTTGTCAAATTGTACAGCCTATTGAAAATATTTCAGGATGATTTACGGATATTCTGTAGATCAGCGTGTTGAGGAAAATGACGATGAACGTCCCAATATTGAGACAGAGTTTATGAACGCAAAAACATATTTACAAACAGCAAGTGGAAATACTGGAGACAATCTTTATGATCATCTTACCGAAGTTCTTAACAAAATTCTTGCGGAAAGACCTGAAAATATTATTGATTTCTTTGAGGAATACAGTAGAAAAGTGAAGGAGCAACGCTATCGACCACTAACTGATCATTTGGAAGACATATTTGTAGCCCCAGGAAGATTAGATCTTTCCGTAAAAGTTATGAATGCACTTAAGCCTCTAGCACCACAAGAACCTTCTACTGTCGATCCAGAAGACTTGGAACTTGCTGACATGTCTAAAAATAATATGTTAGAGCTTTTGTACTACCTTGAACAAGCCGGATTGGGTTTACCTCGCCAAGAAATGGTTTTTGTTATGCTCTCAATGAGAAAACTAGTACATGTGCAGCCGATAGCTTCTATTCGATTTTGGGGTAAAATTTTCGGAACCTTTGGAAACTACTTAGTACTCGAGACGGAATTAAAAGAAGAGGAGTACATGAAAAGGAACGAAGTGTACGAAGAGCAATTAAAGCAGGAAGAAATGGTAGAGGTTCTAGGTAAAGGTGATGAGGAATTAGACAAGGTCCTACAGGATATCTCGAAAACTCAGCAAGAGGAGCTGGAAGGCGAGGGAGTCAAGTCAAAAGTGCCTAGAACTTTACCCCCAGAGCCCAAAATTCAGTATGTTGAACCACCAGAGCCACCTATTGAACCATCCGGTGTAGGATTAAATAAAAAAGTGTATTATGTTTGTACCAATATTGGCGAACCTTGGATACAGCTACCGGATGTAACACCAAAGCAGGTAATATTTTTGTTTTTAAAGTTTTTTTAACTTTTTATGTATGTATATTAATTTAATATTGTAAATTTTTTATTAGTACATAATAGTAAATACATAGTATGATATTATAAGTATAATAGTTGCGTCACAGTAAAAGGTTGTATATAATATTTAAAATTTGAAAAAAAAACAATAAATCTGTATGCAGAAAATACAGCCGCATTTACCTAAACATACCTTATTAAAAGCTGTCCTAGTTTAACAGTTGGGAGCTTAAATAAACAAGTATGTTTTTTTCAGGTTTTAACATTACTTAGGGTTAGAAAAACCCAATTACTTCTGTTTGAAAGACAATAAAAGCAAAAAATTGGCGTAATTTTAAAAAAGAAACACACATTTGCCTGTTCTTAGACACACCTTTTGGATTTTTAATATTGTTTCTACAGGCTGTCGATCTTTTACTATGCTGTAAAAGTATACGCATTTTTAAATAAATAATAATGATATTAGAGGGACTCTACGTATCGCATATGCAATGGGCTCTTTTCCAAACTATTTGTAGCACGTGGAGTATTTTTTGAACACCTGAAAAAAAAACTTTCACCAGGGCTCGCTTTTATTCGTCTGCTGGCCCATATAGAAATGAAAGAGTGTCCTTCAAAATTGTTGAATAAGTACAAAATTATTCCATGTTTTTACAATTTTTTGGTGGACAATTTGGCTTTCTAGGCCTTAAGGTCTCATTTCGTTTTATTTGTTTTTCTAAAAAGGTATGTCATTTCAAGTTACACACTTTGGTAATTACATTAACAATATATTACAGGGGTTATAAAGGGACATAATAAAATTAATTTAAATTTTCTAAAACTGTACTCTGATATACATAGTAATGCTATAAACCGCTAACTTTAAACATCATTAATTGTGTGTAACTTTTTTTACGCTAAATAAATGTAATTTTTTTTAACCGAATTTTTATCAAACTAATTGAAGCATATTTGTATTTGGTTTTATAAATATAGTATTTTATTTTTTGTGGTAATACCAAAGGCATTTTTTTTTACTGGAAGTTGAAATTTTCGAAGCAGCCAGATTTAGCTCAAAATAATTTCACTAAAAACTACAGAGATATTGTTAATAAAATAAGGCCGTCCATTTTTCCATATAAAAAAATATATATGAATTTGTATAAAATTACACGTTTATTGAGCAGTTTTTTAACACTAATTTTGTACTGATCATATTATCTATAAAATATAAGTATGTATAGTTGAATTTTTTCGGATATGCAGTTCCGACATTTTTTTGCATCCTTAACTGATATACTTTTGCAAAGAGAAACAATAAATAAACCAAAAAAATCATGTGTTTTCTTATTTCAACTGTTACTTGTCACATTAATGACAAATTCCGAAGTTTAAAATTTCGCATTGTCAAAAAAATTATCTGTGCGTAAAAGTAATCCAAAATGGAAATAAGCGACTAAACGAGCAAAGCCAGCTCATTATTCCAAATTTATTGGCTTTTTTTGAGCTAGAGAAGCAACAAGAAGCTGCAGGAATTGCCTTGAACTTTCAAAATGTGGTGAGGACAGCGGCCGCAACAAAAGTCAGTGTAAGAGCAATATTTAATTTAAAAAATATAGACTTAAATCGGACAAAAGTTTTAAAGAAGTATCATTAACAAGAAATTAAGAGCATATCAAAATTACTGACTACTTAAAAAGCAAGATCCGGGATACCATTTATCGCATGTATGTACTTAAAGAGCATATTACCATAAAATCTCTCCATTAAAAATTAAATGATGAAATGAGCAATCATTTTAACTTTCTGTTAGTTTTTTGCGAAAATGGGTAAAAGAAATTGGCAGTGGAAGAAAAGTAACAACCAAAAGTATCTCATGGATTTAGCAGATGTTTTTAATAAAATAATTAAATTTTTGAGAGAATACACAAAAAATATAAGTCTACTTCAAAACGGTCTTACTCCAATATTTCTTGATGAAACATGGATATTCAATAAAGGATCTTTTAGAAATACCTGGCAGGATGATACCAAAGCCACAAGCTCTTTTAAAAGCAGTAAAGGTGAGTAAAAGTTGCTTTTATTCAAAAAGAACCATTGATAGGGGATCAATTACCAATACCTTTACACTTGCGCCTTAACATTTTTTCCGTTTTGATTAATGTGCTAGGGTTGGATTTGAGAATTGCCTTGGGATTTGGATTCGTGATGGGATGAAGTGAATATATGTTTCTAATTATACTAGAGATCTAAATTAATACTATAAAAACATTTTTTTCCTTTTGCGCTGATGTTAAAACCGTTAATTTTTTTAGGTTATAGATATATCGTCGTCAACGCCGGCAATGAAAACGGATTTATCAAGGAAGCTAGTTTAGTCTTTAAAAGTGGTACAAAGAATGGCGACTACCATGATAGTATGAACCGGTAAAATTTCAAAAAATAGTTTAAATATCAACTTGTTCCAAATTTGCCACCCAAATCATTAATTATCATGGAGACATATCCCGCAAATCTTGGACCAAAAAAAGATTAATTCTGTGGCTTTCCGAAGAAAATATTGCCTTTCCTGAGACAGCTATAAAAGACCAACTCTGGGATTTGGTAGAAAAAAAAACGAAGTTTAGAAAAGAAATATTTCCTTGACGAATATGTGAAACTTTTTGGTCATAAAGTTGTTCGCCTCCCACCGTACCATTGTCAATATAATCCAATCGAAATGGTTTGGTCAGAGTGCAAAAGAAAATATGACCAATATATTTCTGCCTTAAAAGGAACCTCTTCTAAAGTGTTGGCAACGTGGGAAAAGGTTCTTGGCGAAATAACCGCTGAGCATTGGCAGAACTACATTCGGCACGCCCAAATGAGATCCTAGAAGCTTGGGAAGTAATCAGATTATGCGATGCTTCAGATATAAACCCCGTCGTAGTGACTGATTCGGATGACGAAGATGAGAGCGACGATCTGTTATCTGACCTTGGCGATCTTTGATTTATATCATGTAATATTTTATTTAAAAATTGGTTATTTATTTATTTAAATTTAGTTTAATCACTTTGCCACACATTAAGTTTCCTATTGTTACCATGGTTTATATTACATTGTATTGCAATCAACATCTTTTGGAATATTCTTTTGCCCTTGCTGATGATACTTCTTTAAAGCTTTTGTCCCATTTTAGTCCATTTTTTTTTAACAAAATATTGCTCCTTCACTTACTTTCGTTGAGGCAGCTGTCCTTTCCACCAAATTTTGAAGGTTCAAGACAATTTCTGCAGCTTCTTTTTGTTTCTCTAGCTCAAAAAACGCCAATAAATTTAGAATGATAAGCTGTTTGCATTTTAAGGTATTGTTAAGAAAGCATTTATGGCACACTTTTTTATAAATAAATCAGATTTTATATTATTAAAAAAACTTTTAGTTTTTCTTAAAAGTATGGAAAATAGAGCCTTTACAGTTTATAAAACAATCCAAATTATAAAGAAATATATTTGTAAAAAAATATAAATTAAACATTTATAAAAGCATTTGTCAGATCCATCTCCAACGGGTTCGGAGCGAAAAGTTCTTACTGTGTGAACAAATGTGCAAATTGAATATACAAATCGAACGCACCTTTGGTATGTCCATTGTTAATAGCTAAGAAATACGTTTTTTTTGGGGCTTTTTGATATAACTGCATATCCGAAATAATTCAAGTCTGCTTTTGTTACAGTATTTTATAAGAAAAGAGTGTAAAAATCTATTATAAATAGACATACATTAAGATAATTTGAATAGAAACAATCGCTACGATCTACATCACCCACAAAAAACAAGCATAAACATAAACATATTTCAGTTAACCCAGTGTTTTAATTTTGCAAGGTTAAGATTCTTAAAAATGCCTAGTTAAGTTAATAATAAGAAGTATAAATCCTTGTCTTACAACACTGTTTTAAATGAAAAACCACAACTCTTTGGTTGACTTCTTTGTCTTCTGACTTCTGTGTATACTTTTTATTTTAATAACATTTTTAGTGTAACAAAGAGTTCTAGACCTAACTCTTGTTTGTGTAATGTATTATTTAATAAAGTTAATTTAAAATTGCTATGTTATAGTAGTTACAATATAAGTAAAAAAAAAATAAGCGTTTTAAACTTCTTTCAGATAAAAGATTGCAGTTAAAATTTTGCTAAATATGTAAAAATTGTTACTTAAATTAAGATTAGGATAACGCAACATGACTTTTTTGAATTACAAAAAAAGCAACAGTCCCCAAACACTCAAATATGAAAAATGGGTTATTAAGTTTTTATTAATTTCTTTAGGTAATGGTAATTTAAAAAAAGTTTTGCTATATTTTATTTTAGTTTTAAAATTAGTCTCTGATATTTAAATAGTATAAAGTTGCAAGATTCTACGTTGATGCAATTAAGTTAAAATGGCATTTTTTAGGTTGGTTGCTCTGTATGTTCTAAACCGTTAAGCGACAAACTACATCGTTAATATAACCCAATCTAATGTAAAATGGGTATTTAGTATTCCTTATGGAGCATTAATTTAAATAAATTTAAAAAATAAACTTACGAAAAAGATACCGACTTTGTATATACGTATATTGTTTAATTTAAGACTTGATTATTTTAAACAAATTCTAAGCTTTAAAGCAATCAAACAGTATGATGGATTAAGAATTAATTATTAAAAACTAAATCATAATCTAAATAAATAAAAGTATTTAATACAATACTTTTATTAATTAAAAAAAGAGTAAACAAATTAACTTTTAATGGTATTAAAATTAAATAAGTTATTAAATCTTTAATTTAACTTAAAACTGTTGGTTTTAGATCCGAGTAGCACGCCAAACTTACAAATCTTTCACTGGTGATTTAGAAAAGGAAATTCTAACCTATCCCGAGTTTCCTGGGACAGAAAAGAATTATTTAAGAGCCCAAATTGCCAGAATTACATCAGGAACTCAAGTCGCACCACTTGGTTATTATACTTTTGGTGCAGAAGAAGGAGGTGAAGGAGCAGAAGAAGAAGAAGAACCCGAAGAAGCAGCAGGAGGAGAAACAAAAACTGAGTATAAAGTAAATCCCAAATATGACCCACCATCTCTGAAAGATCTTACGGATTCATCTGCGTCGTTTTGGGTACATAGTGCACCGTATATATTACCGCAGGGGCGTATCACATGGTAAGCATGTTGGTGATATAATAAAGTAGAAAATTAAACAAAACACATTTGGATTTTTTAAAATATCTAGTTTTTCTTACTGTTTTGTTTTGCCAACTAATGCATAGATGCGTTTTACAATATTATATTGGTACATCTAAAGAATCAGCAAAAGGTGAAGTGTGGTATTATTAAAGTACACTAATACCAGCTAGTTTTGCTAATAATATGTTACTACCTTCATGCATAATAAACAGAATGATTCGTCCAGACATGCTTCTATCGTAGTGATACATGTTTTCTGGGACATATAGTTTTGATCTAGTAGAACTTGGGGTAAGAACGTAAAACTTTACTCCATGATTTTCTTTTTACGTTTGATGGATAAATGAAGGGTACAGAAAAAAAACCGAGCCAAGTCAAATTTTATGATTTTGAGATAAAGCAATTTTAAATTTTAAAACGCTACAAAATTAAAGTATTTGTATTGACAAAATTTTATTTTAACCAATATGTCTCCTAACTATTTGAGATCTGTAGGTCATAAACTGCAAGCGTTTTAAAAAATGATTGATAGAAAAATCAACAATTTATTGGAAGTAACAGTCTGTTTTTTCCCTGGATTTATAACAATTTTGTTTTTTGAAGTATCTTTGTTTCACTGAATATCCAGCGTTATGCCTACATACCTAATGTATTAAAAGAAAACTGAAACAAAAAATAATCTTTGGCATTTTCACGTAAATCTGATCACCTAAAATGAAATTTATTATCTTCCCACTTATCACGTCCTTTCCGGGGATTTTTTTTAGAATATTTTTTTTTATCAAATAACGTCAGTATCTTAATTTCGCTAAAAATTGGCAAAACCCGTTTTTCCCCTGTAGCTTTTAAATGTTCTCAAGACCTAGGTGGGTCAGGAAGAATGTTAATTCGTGTGTTGGTGTGGTGTTGGTTACTCTAGTTAAGCAAAAATGGGCAAAATTTTAAAAAGTGTGATTTTTAGGCCTTTTGCCGTATGGTACTACTAGCTTCGCAAACCTAGCTCTTGGATGCAATGTTGCACCTATATTGCCTCCATAAACCCAGCCTCTGCAATGTGATACTTTGCAGGTTGGATCATTGGCTTTTTATATGTAATTCGTGTTTCTCTTTGCCAATCTTTTAAGTCATCGATTTCTCAAGCATCTAAAAATTAAATCGATACTTACATGGGCGTAGCGAGGTAAGGGCAGGAAGGGACAGCTGCCCCCCTTAAACGAGCGGTCGTTCGCTAGTAAACTGTAATTATGACGAGCTTTATAGCTTGCGCGAAGCTTCTTATAAGACCTAAGAAACTAACCGGCCTGAAGGCTGGCTTGTGAAATCCATCAACAATATGTGATGTAATCTCTAACATAATTTTTTTACATCATTTCTTATTCAAAAAAATGTCACTTATAACGACAAGGGTAGCGTAGTTTTTTTTGTTATAGAAAAATGAATCATAAAACGTTTAGTAAAAATCCAAAAGAACTATAAAAAAAGTAGTAAAGAACCCTAACTAAAATAGACAAAGGAGCGGAGCGGATTGGCGGGATAGGGGTAAGGCAACTGATCAGCCAATGTTGTGCGCCTTCATCGGTCGGCGCGCGCATTCAATTTCATGAATACTGCTTTAAGCATGTCTCATCACATTATCATAAATCTGCAGTTAACGATGCAAAAAATTTTGCGGAGCAAATGCCTTTGCATGTAATGATAAATACGACTCATCAGCAAGAAATTGAGAACAATAAAAATATAGTGTTTCTACAGTTATTTTTTGTGGCACTAAAAACTTGCCTTTGACGAGTAAAAAGAATCATAAAGGCATTCTTGAAGACCTTTTAAATCTGATAATTTAATCTGGCGAACAAGATTAAAAACAGCATTTGGAAAATGAAAAAAATGCTATGTATACATCCCCACAGATTCAAAACAAAATTATTGATTTATGCGGCTTGGTCGAAACAAAATAAATTATACAGGTTGCAAAGAAAGCTTATGCTTATAGTTGTCATGGCAGATGAGTCATGTGACATAGCTGGGAAAAAGCAGCTTTGCATTGGAAACCGTTTTTATGACGAAAGTAAAAATATGATACGTGAAGAATTTCTAGGATTCGTAGAATTGATTGCAATGGATGCCAATACTATAGTGTCAAAAATGGATAAATTTTTAGAAAACGCAGGACTTGAACCTGATAGGAGCATTGGCCAAAGTTACGATGGGTGTTCTACAATGGCTGGAAGTATTGATTGCGTTTAAAAAATACTGAGGAAGAAATATAAAGTGCCAGAAATACGAAACACAATCGGCACGATATAGGAATTTTTTTCGAGAATCATCTTTAAGAAGAAAATATGTTCCTAACATTTCGGCGTTATGTGAGATACGCTGGTCGCAAATATATAAGAGTATCGCCATTTTTAACAAACATTTTGTGGAAATTATTTATGAACTTGCTAAGATATCTAGAAAAGGAAATGCTGCTGCAAGAAAAAGTGCTTTTCGGTTACATTATGTTGCTATTAAAACAGTGTTCATTATATGCGATGCATTGATAGCTAAATATTCAGGTATATTGGAACCTGTTGCCAATGCATTACAATCGAAGACTATCGATATGTACACATGTAAAAATCATATTTAGAGGATTATTTCTGTTATTAAAGATCATTGCGGTAATGCAGACAGGAAAAGTCAGAATATTATAGACATTTCACATAGAACAGCAGCCGCCATCATTCCTTATTTAGATTCACTGATATCCGCACTCGAACACTGTTCAGTCAGTACTACGATCTTCCTCTTTTTCAACATGAAGCGAAATTATGGTATAAATTGTGGATAGATAAAGGTAAACAAAGTAAAGATCTAGAAAAATTACAGATGTGTTAAAAGAGGCGGACACCTTCTTTCCGGCTACAAGAAAAGTTATTATTATTTCGTTGGCACAGCCGTGTACAACGAACGATATAGAAAGGTATTTTTCGACCTTGCGACGTATAACCATTTAAACAGTTTATGTATGCTAAGCGTTTACCGAAAAAATTGTTAAAGAAAACAAAGGTGAAATTCTACCAAAAGTTTTGAAAAGATTTTGTGAAGAATCTCGTAGAATAATTGTCAAATAATAAAGCTATTTTTGATTTTTATATATTTTTTATGTACTACCTCCACTTGTCCTGTGAAACTGGTATGTTAAAAACAACGATCAAAACAAACAATATAATCTAGGATTTTCTTTGTTTGCCACCTCCCCCCATAAACAACCCTGGCTACGTCCTTGGGTACTTAATACTAAAATATGTTACTTCATTTATGGCTCTAGGGTTGTTATTTTGTAAACCATTTTAAACGTTGGTGACGGCACTTCTCTATAACGGGTAACACAGCATAAGGGCAATAAGAAATATGCTATAATATCTTATTTATTTCCTTTTTTTATTAAAACAAGCCTTTCACTTTCCTAAAACCACCGATTTTTAATTTCCATCAAACTGTTAACTTTCCAAAATGGTATTCAACAGTTGCAAATGTCTTCTTCTTCCCTGGGAGCCGTCTAGATTTACTACCGGAGGCAGCGCAACCTTTTGGGCTTTTTGTTCCTAATCTAGTTGCAAATGTCACACGGCTGTGTGACATTTGCAACTGACACGTTCATGAACTTAAGTACGAAAGTGGAGCAAATGTTTTTAAGCACCGTAATTGCAATATTCAAAAACAATATTTGTGTTTTTCTGGTCTGACTCGTTGATGCGATACTGTTTAAACTTACCAAGTATATCTGGTCGGGACTTACATCTTTCATCTCGTAAATTTTAAAATTATTTTATAAATCTAATGCGTATTTATTAGGGTATATAATCATCGTCCAGTTCCTCTTGCTTTGCAATAGGTATATGCACATTATCAAAAATCCTTGCTAAAGAGTTTATCGAACGAAAGATTATTGGACATATCTGGAAAATATATAAACTTCTAAATAAAAAAAAACCCTTTTAAAAAAGAAAAATGTAGCTGTATTTTAAAGCAATTCTTCGATGTCTCAAATAAAAGAAAAACGTAAACGATCCCATTGTAAGAACAAAAACAAATATTGGCAATCCTCACAATGTGCGCGTCCTTGCAAATTAAGCGCCTTTTAGAAGGCAGCTTAAATTGAAAACCTTTGCTTTGAAACATTCTCGAATATGTTTTTTTCTATAAAACTGGGAAAAGAATTCTATTTCATTGGTAAAAAATTACGTACTACGAATAATTGATAAATTTTAGTTCGGAAATTAAAATTTATAATGATTTTATAATAGTTAAAAGTCTTATACGAAGTATAATACGAATTGCGTTAAATTGGCACAGAAATTTTTTTTAAGTCAATAGAAAATATGATACCTTTATACCTTTTGCCATAATAAATACTTAAAATGTTTTCTTTTAGCTTGTATGCTAATTTGTGCTTAACAAGTTCAGTTTTGGTACATTAAACTTGCGTTTTTGTATTTAAAATTGTAATCGGTTAAGAAAAATGTCAATGCAAATTTGCAACTCTGCGTTAACCCCATTGTGGTAAACACACATATCTAAGGCACATGAGCCTAATTTATTATGTTTATTTAAAAGTTGGTATAAACATGCGCAATTTTGGTAACTTTTATTATAAATATAACCACATAAAAAATAATTTTGTATGCAAATAAATAATTTTTAAGCAAGGTATAACGCTACTATTCAAAACGCATGCTTAATTTTTAGTCAAGTGCATAAGCTTATCGGTGGGGACATCTGGTGTATTTTTGTGCAAAGGTTATGAAAAATACTATAATTATACAATCTTTGGGACGAGAATTAATTTTTTTAATTAATTTGTCGTCCGGGTAATCGATTTTTAAAATAAGAAATATCATCAAGTTTTTTGGGGAGGATCTCTAAATTTATAAATTCGTTGGAAGGGTTATTATTTTTGTTCTTACTGATTAAACTGATTTTAAAAGAAATATTTATGTTATAAAGTATATAAATATTTCTTCTAGTACAAATATGTTAAGATGTAACAGCTGTATTTTATAAATTACCTGATATTTCTATACTGGCCAGAATTATATATTTTACATCGATTGGCGTAAGAACCCGCTTAAAATTGGCAACCCGAGGTTCCAAGTTTTAGTTGGGTTGGGAACACAAGACCTGATGAGTCTTTATAGGCATGCAAATTTTATCTAGATTTTGAATTTGTTGGTCTTGCTGGTGTAAAACTACCTTTACCAGCAGCCATGAAATAATTTATAAGGTCGTGGGTAAAAATCAAGTTTTGATTAAAGGCTATTAAGGTGGGGACACACTAGAATTTATTAAATTTGCATCATGACTTATAATTACGACACGAGCAATTTAAGGTTGGGAAACAGTCTCATGAGTCGTAAGTACAAACGCAGACAAAAGTTACCACGTCTTGTTACATTGCTTTCAGGTATTTGAAAACAAAATGGCATAAAAAAAGACACATAACCACGTCTTGGAATAAACCCAAAAAGTTTTTTTTAATACTTTCATAGTTTTATGAATCAACCGATAAGACGATTGTTACGATGCTCAATAAATAAACTGCCCTTCTACGTGTGGTCTCTAGCCTCTACAATTAGAGGTATTTTGATAAATGTAAAATGATTTTTTGTTACAAATTTAGGTGAAAGCCGACCACAATAAGTAGTAAAGCATAATTCCAAAACTTTACAAGTTTACAAGTGTTTAAAACTTGAAACCTTATATTATTAAAATTATCAATTTGAGCAATATCAATATTATTTTAAAATTAAAATGCAACAATTGCTGCAAAAGTATTTTATCCAATTTGCTTTTTAAAAACACAAATTATTGACAATATTTTCTTTAGGTGGAACCCTAGTCCTGCACCAGATGTAGAAGACGAAGAACTGGGTGAAGAAATGGCAGAAGAAGAAGAAGAGGGTGACAAAGGAAAAGCACCAAAAGCCGAACCAGAAACTGGACCACCACTGCTTACACCATTATCAGAAGATGCCTCATTGGAAACAGTTACACCATGGAGTATAAGAACATCCTCTAGTATTATAGATATGTATTCCTTAGCGATCGTAAAGTCTAATCTTTGGCCTGGCGGTTATGCAATTTCTACTCAAGGAAAATTTTTTTACAATATTTATTTGGGATACGGTTTAAAATATTTGCAACATAATTTTTCTCCTTTGCCGTTACCACCTGTACAACAAGAATATCCAGTTGGCCCCGAAGTTCTCGAGGTATTAGATCCGACCGGAGCGGAAGAAGAGCAGTGGCGAATTGATCATTTGCCGAAACCTAAGCCTATTCCCGGAGAAGGGGGAGAGGAAGCTGAACCTGAGGAAGCGGAAGGTGAGGAGGACGAAGAAGAAGAAGATGAGGACTAAATGTTTTTTGTATTTATCTTGCTTGTTTATCGTTTTTAATTAGTATAGTTACTTAAGATTTTATTTTTTTTTGGACAATGTGTCAAATATATTATATATGAAGAGTCAGTGGAAAGAAAGATGAAAGTTTAGTTCCCACCGAAAAAGTAAAGTAATCAGAGCAAAATATAGCTTTACACCTATGTTTTATGGTATTAAACTTACAAGCAAAAGGTAATGAAGGTGACGTGTTACAATAGCTTCAAACACGGCGAGTTCACTTTTAGTAGTGGCGCAAACCGGCTATTTAAAAACGCCTACTTACTAGAAGGTCTGGGCGTATTATGTAGAATATAATGTTTGTTTAAGGTTCTATAATAGCTATAGAAATATTTTTAATAAAAGTTTTAACATTGCTTTCAGGTATTTTTGTTCTAATGTGTTTGGTGGTTGGTATAAAATCAATTTTCTACTGCTATAGACGCCACTTTAGGAAAAATATTGTCCAATATCTGTTTGGGATTATTAAAAGACACTTTTGTGTTCGTTATTTATTAACATTTTACAAAATAATATAAAACACCTTTGATTTTTTTAAAACTAAACAACTAAATCTAAATTTAAAAATTAAAAACTTTATCAAGTCCTAGGGCTTCTGGATTGTACCTAGAACCGATGCTGCATTACCCCGTTGCACAGCTAAGCCAATTCTTTAAGATTTTTTGCATGGAATTTTGTTGCAAATCTCCTTTATTAAACTCTTAGCCTCATCACCCAAACGACCAAAAGTTTTAACAGCAAAAGGAATGAAGATAAAGCGGTTTTCAAGCTCTTTATATTTTAGATGTTTTTTATTCTTGACAAGACGAGCAGCTGCACTTACTAAGTTAGAAGTTTTGTCCAGACAGGATTTTGCAAGTGTATGGCTGCAAGTAGCGGCCCAAAGTAATTGTTTTCCATATTTCCAGGGAATTAAGGTCATTCCATCTACACGTTTTCCATCGCTTCTGCAAACTCCAAGAGGCTCTAACACAGGAGGATTTTCAGCTGAAATCAAAGCTCTCTTGATAATGTCATTTATCTGACTGTGTCTAAAAAAACGCCCTGCGCTTTTTTTTGCAGCTTAACCCATGTAGGCCATAAATAATAGCATTTTTGCCGCAAACGCAGGTGTGCTCTCCACACACAGGCAGACCAAGTCTGACAGCGATGGAATTATGGAAGGTTTTGTTATCTAACAAATTTCCCAAGGACGAAGATGGAAGTGCGTTAATCCAAGCATTACTTTCAGGGGCCTTAAGAGCAAGTAGACGTGCCTTATCTTCACTTGTCTGGCATATATTTCTAATATATTTGATTCATACATTTAACTTATTAACAACGTATAATTTTGATTTTAAAGGGTTTTAAAGTTTTTTTTTAGATGACCTGCAAGTTTAGAAGGATCAATCGACTTATCATATAATTTACTGATTGAATTATAATAGCGATTTCGCTTAATTTAAATTTTTAATACACTCAGGTGCAAAAAAAGCAACAGTGAAATTTTTGGTAAAAATTGAGGAATCATAACTTTTTTATTTTCAGGCTGATTTTCATAATTTTTTTAGGTAAAATAACCAATTTTAATATACCTATTTAGTCGTTTAATAAATGTTCGCGTTTTAGTTATTATACAGGGTTAATTAAATGGTTGCTTCATGACCTTAATTTTAAAATACCCTGTGGAATATGTACGTTACCAATTTTTTTTAAAAGGTCAAAATTCGTTAAGAATCATTTATTTTGTACAGTCTGTTTTTTGGTGTATGTCTTTATAAGCATCGGTTCATTTTTAGGAGCAAATTTAAACATCTCACTACTTCAAAAAACATTTATTTTTTTACAAGAAGGCCTTGCTCGTTGTTGCCCTAATGTCAGTTTAATGACCGATGTTTTCACGCCAGACGTTCTTTACTACTGTCATGGTTTTAAGTGCCGAGAATTGCGCAAAAGCTGTTGCACTTGTTGAAGACGGACGTAGTTATAAATATATTGCAGAAATCTTTTATGTTTATCGCGCTGCCATCAAAAGAGTATTCGAACAGCAGACAAACGCGTAGGGCCGGCTGTGGTAGAAGACGAAAAACTACTGCTGTTGATGACAGATTCCTTTAAGTAACATCTTTGCGGGATCGCCATTTAACATCAGTACAGGCAAGAAATCAACTTCAAGAAGTCCGAGGTAAAAATGTTAGTGTGTGGACAGTTTGTCGAGGATTAAAGGAGTTTGGTCTAAAAGCTTGCAGACCAGTAACTGGACCAAAACTGCTTCGCCGAATATTTAAATTGGAACTTAAAACAATGGCAAAATGTTCTTTTTACTAACGAATCCAGATTCTGCTTACATTCTCCAGATAGACGGAAAAGAGTATAAAGAAGGGCCGGAGAAAGATTTGCAGAGTGCACGTTTAGTCCCCGTCTGAGTCATGGAGGAGGGTCAGTAATGGTGTGGGGAGGAATAACTCGAGAGGTTCGTACTGACTTGGTTGTCGTCGCTGGATCATTGACTGCTCACCGATATATAGACGAGATATTAGTCAATTACGTTATACCTTTCAGTGTAATTGTCGGTAATGACTTTATCCTCATGCAAGATAATGCGCGACCCCGTACAGCAAGATGTGTCACACAATACCTGTCAGAAGTTGAAATCAACAAAATGAACTGGCCAGCATGTTCGCCTGTCCTCAACCCCACAAAGCATGTGTGGATATGCTAGTTAAGCGAGTCAAAGAGCGTAAAGTAGCTCCCGCTACGGTAGATGGGCTCCGTTTAGCCCTTCAGGAGGAATGGCAAAATAATACTCAAGACGCTATTCGTAACTTAATTGACAGTATGGACCGCCGTATGTAGACAGTTATTAAAGCCAGAGGTGGCAATACAAAATATTAAGTTAAGTTTGTTGTAAAAAAAATATTTTTTTAGGTTAGTTAAGTTGAAGTTAAATTGGTTTGTTAAAAAATAAATAAATTTATCTTAAAGTAGTGAGATGTTTAATTTTGCTCTTAAAAATGAACCAATGCACATAAAGCATAAACCAAAAAACAAACTGTAGAAAATAAACGGTTGTTAACGAATATAGACCTTATAAAAAAATTTGGTGACGTAATTATTCCACAGGGTATTTTAAAATTAAGGTCATGAAGCAACCATTTAATTAATCCTTTATAATGACTAAAACGCGAACATTTATCAAACGACTACATAGGTAAATTAAAATCGGTCATTTTACCTAAAGTTTTTCAAAAATTTTATAAAAATCAGCCTAAAAATAAAAAAGTTGTGATTTCTCAAATTTCACCAAAAATTTCGTTGTTGCGTTTTTTGCACCTGAGTCTATTTGAATAAAATTTAAAATTGTAGGACTTTACCATTTAAAATGTAAAATGGTAACAACAAAATGTGTATTGATGAACCATAAAATGGTGTAATCATTTTGGAGATTTATTATGCATAAAGCATGTATATTTAAGTAATTTTTGCACTTAACCTGTTACCTATTTTTTGCAATGCAAAAAGTGTGCAGGATTGCACAATTTTATGAAGAATTAGTACACGTTTTGTTATTGTAACCAATTTTAAGAGTAATCATTTGTAGCGGAATTATTGGGCATAATTTCTGTCTTCTTGATGGATCAACAATACGTTTTTCTTTAACTAATGCATTCTTTAATGCTTTACTTATAATATACCATAATATAAGAGATAAACACAAATTTTCATATATGTTTTTTTAGCTTAAAAATATATTTTTTTACATTTATGATCCCGCATCATATACTTCTTATCCACTAACTGTTTATCAAACCACAACGTATTTACCGACAAAAATTAAACGGCTCATTGCAAAACTCTTAAGACATGCCTTTAAAATATTTAAAATAAATACGGTTTAGTTTTATTGCGAAGAAAAAAAATATATTTGTAGGTCACTGATTTTAAATAAGGTAAAAATCTATTAGTTACATACTAAAATAGGGGCTGAATATAACATTGTTTCAAGTACCTTTACCGTCTATCTGAAAGAATCTAATTTATTAACTTATCTCTAAATTCCAGGATAGATATCCTGCTTTAAAAGTCCATTTTCTTAATGGAATTTAGCCCTTTTTCCTCAAGTCGATACCTAATATGCCCGACGTGTTGAATTAAAGAACATTTTTGTGATTATTCGTGGGACCGTTATCAGTTTTATCGGGTACACTTATCCCATGTAATGCGCGAAGGGATGGCCCTCTTCCCATTCTTTGTGCCTTTTACCAAATTTAGTGATACGATATTGTATGATTCGACGATGACCTGTTTTTTGTCTTAAGGACAAAATAAATTGCCAAACGAAAGGACAAAAAGAAAGAGCATAAAACTAATAAAATAATATAATACTTAGCTGTTTTAGATTAAAGTGCGTAGGCAAGAGTTTGGGTATTTGGAGCTAGCCATTTTTATAGCGTAGTGAAAATTTAGGTCATGCTCTCCTAAAATCAAAGTTTTTATTTTTTTCCCTTATTTTGGGCAAATTAATTTCTTCAAGTTAATTTGCTTTTATGTATTTAGTGTATTTAAAAGAGCATTTTGTCCTATTGCTTTGCGGAGAAGAAGGTTTCACAATTTTGACAAGGATAAGATTAAAGGAACGAACAGAGTGGAATGTTCGGGGCCTTTGAAGTTGAACTGTAAAAGAATGCATAAAAGTGGCACTACGTGTCGCTCTGTTGGAAGTCTAGAGGGGGAGTTATACTAGCCAAATCCTCGGAGCCGATACTGGGTAAATGTCTATAAAGAGGGACAAATGCTTTACGGCCCGTCAACGAGGACGAGAAGAAAGCTTTCCTAAAAGCGGGGGTTTATAATTAAAACGAACAGCTTTTCTTTAAGTAAAGACAAGAATGCTAAGAGTGGAGTGGAGAGTGGGAGACGCCATTTCCCAGGTATGAGAACAATATTCTAATATAATAGAAGATTTCGGTGCAAAAACCAGGTAAGTTCAATTTTTAATGAAAATTTGTTTTGCGCATATCTTAAAGCTGCGTTTACAGCAAAGTCTTCCACTAAGTTTTCCACAAGTTGGGGCAATTTGTTGCTCTTCTACAAAATACAGCAACTTTTTCTGTCTTCCACTTGTGGAGAGACAAATCTTCCACTAAATTTTGGTTCCCCCCGAAGCGCAGCCGCGTTTACACCAAAGTCTTCAACTAAGTTTTCCACAAGTTGCGGCAATTTGTTGCTTTTTCTACAAAATACAGCAACTTTTTCTGTCTTCCACTTGTAAAAAGACAATTCTTCCACTTAATTTTAGTTTTCCGAGGAGTGTCGGTAAATATCAAAGAAAGTTAACAACTAAAAGTGGAAGATTTGTTGCTGCGCGCTTTGCGCAAGCAAAGTATGTAAGAACTACGCAAGTAAAGAACTGGAGAACTACTACCTAAACCTTTTAGGCAAATTCTTTGGCAACAAGTTTTTCACTTGTTTCTCTAAATTTAGGAAGAGCAACTTTTAGTTTTCTACAAAAAATTTTCCTCTTGTTGCTCTAATTTGAGAAGTATAATTTTTAGTTGACAAGTTTTAGTTTTCTACGAACGATCTTTTGTCAACTTTGGTGTAAAAAGATCAAAAAAAGTTGACAGCTAAAAGTGGAAGATTTGTCGCTGCACGCTTTGCAAAAGCAACTTGTAGAAAACTAGTGGCGAACTGGAGAACTACTGCCTAAACCTTTCGCGCTAATGCTTTGGCAACAAGTTTTTCACTAAATATGAAAAAAGCAACTTTTAGTTTTCCACAAAAAATCTTCCACTTCTGGCTATAATTTAAGAAAAGCAACTTTTAGTTGACAACTTTTAGTTTTCTACAAAAAATTTTTTGTCAACTTTTAGTTGTCACCTTTGGTGTAAACGCGCCTTAAGTATTTAAATTATTGCGGATCGTTTGGTGCAAAAATTAGGTAAAGTCCAATTTAAAGAAGAAAAGGCCAGGATTAAGCCTTTCTCTCTTTACGCTCCGCCCATACGTTGTTAAAATTTGGAACAGAGCGACGAGAACGGGAATAATTTTAAAGTGGGAGAGAACAACGCATGCTGATGACGCTGGTGGCCTTTTCAACTTTAAATCGGACTTTAAGTAAAACGCTTTTAATATGAAATAGCATATAATTTCACTTGCATGGTCAATTATTGGCAGCATAAATCAGTTAAGTCCGGTAGATACCTGCTTTTTGCACCGAGTTTATTTTTTACATGTTGGGACTTGTCTGGTTCGGATAGTGTTACTGTCGTGCGTCGTAATTTAGTTAGGAAGTAACGCTTATAGAGGATTGTTTTTGCATACTTTGCGATCATTAACCAGAAGGGTATTTTGAAGATCATACACCAGTATCCGGAGCTGAGACATAGTTTCTTACCGTGCGAAGAATCATTATTTGCCTTGATTGAAAAGGCCCCAAAGACGCAAAAAAGGGTTTATGATCCTGAAGAATGGAAAGAAATAGTGCGTTCAACCTAAAAAAGTCAAAAGTTGTAAACGTCAATCAAGACATGATCATGGATTTTGCCAAACGTTTTAAGCCTTTTTTTAAATCAACTTTTATTAGCAAAGAAAAAGCTAAGTTTAGCATTTCAACATACCGGACAGTATCAAAAAGGATTTAAATATATAGAATGCAGTATTGCAACATCTTTTCCAGTTTTTACAAGGTTTTAAATCGAAAATAAGAATGTGGCATTGCGCTCAATGAAAAAAATAGTTGCTGATGTTAAAGTTCTCTCAACACATTATGTTTCGGCCGCTGATCCACGGTATTATATAAGGAGAACCCGAAGATATTGAGGTTACAATAGAATATGTTTCAGGTGATGATGCCTATGACTCCTAATCTTTATTTATATAACAAATAAGGATTATATTTTATTTTTATTTACCTTTTCTAAAAAGTACTAATTTTGTGTTGTTTAATAAAACTGTCAAAACATTTTTTTTTAATTATTTTATTACATTCGGGGCAAAAACAAGGAGAGTTCAAATTTTTACCAAAAAAAGGTTTTAGTTAATGTTTTTTTGATATTATATATTAAACCTGTTTTTAATCACCTTTCCTACAACTTAAAAAATAAAATGGTTTTGTAGTTATAGTAGTAAAGTAATAATCGTTTTTTTTTTCAATTTCCCAAAATCTTGTCTAATGTGACTTACCTGGTTTTTGCACCAAGGTCTTCTTAAGACAACAAGTGATGTCTGAAAAATTGCTTCTTTTACAACACTTTATATCCTTGACTTTCCCTAACCAAAAGAAATACTCTGACTTATTTACGATTCCCAATTAAAAAAAAAGGCTTTCTTTTAGGGTAATTCTATATTGCTCTAACAGATTTATTAATTACAATTGCTTGTGCACACAAGAATTCTATATGAAAAATTCCGCCTTTGTGTGCTCTCTTATTTAAAAAAACATGGCTACTGAACTATTTAATTGCTGCTTACTTTTTTTCTTATACCCATTGTATGTTTATTTGAGTTTAAGAGAATGTTAAAATATTAAATATTAAAAGATAAACAGGCTATGTTTATCTTAATATTTTATATGGCGTTATTTTGGACTTAAAGCGGCCTTTCTAACATTCTCAATGTGTTAAATTTAAATTTCTCATGCCGTTTGCAGCAATATCATCAAATCCTTTATCTGTTTTATTGGGCATACTTATTTGATGTAATGTGCGAAAGAATGAGCCTTTTGTCTTCCTTTGGTTTTGCAATAAAATTTATTGTCACAGAAATCCAGGGAGAACAAACCAACATAACTTACTTTATAAAGGATAAAAATTGTATTTATAAACTGAAAAGTTTAAAACTCCAAATGGGTTAGGCCATCGATTTTTAATTTTGTACTAGAATTAACACAGAACGGCTTACTAGAAAGATCTAATGTTAGGCAACTTTTGCAATATTTTGTATTTATTTTGTGCATTACGAAGAAAGAGTTGGTTGTTTTTAATATAAGAAAATATTTTAGCAACTAATATAAAGCCTAACTACGAGGATGGTCCCAGAAGTACCCGACCTAACACAGAAAACAAACAAAACTAGGAAAAAAAAATATTTTTCTACATAGTCTCCCTTAAGCTCAATACGCTTTTCCCAGTGATGCTCAATAGCTTCGATACCTGCTTATAATAGGAATTCTCGAGCTCCTCAAAATAGCTATCAACTGTAAACTCCACCTCCTCATTGTTGGCAAAGCTTTGACCCCCGAGCCGTTTTTTAAAGTTTGGAAAAAGAAAATAATTCGAGGGGCTAAATCCGGCGAATAGGGTGCATAGGAAAGTAATTTAAATTTTAGTACGTTGATTTTGGCCATTGCGATAATGGATCTGTGAACAGGTGCATTGTCTTGATAAAACAAAAATTTGTTTTTGGCGAAATGCGGCCGTTTTTTTATTTTATCACTTAAACGTTCAGTAGGTTCGCGTAATATTCGCCGTTAATCGTTTTTTCTTTTTGAAGGTAATCAATTGAAATTATCTCTCGCGCATTCCAAAAAACTGAAACTATAACTTTGCTTGCAGATGGAACTGTCTTTACCTTCTATGGAGCCGATTCTCCCCTTTCAGTCCATTGTTCTGACTGTTCCTTCGCTTCGAGTGTGAAGTGATGAACCCATGTTTCATCCTTGGTTATAAATCTGCGCAAAAACTCAGCTCTATTGCTGCGAAACTTTGCCGAACACTCGATTGAAACATCCTTAAGACGTTGTCAGTTCAGTTAAAATACGATGAACTACACTTATGAAATGCCTACCATGCTGCAGCTGTAGGCTTTCAGTCGCGGTCATCAATACATTTTGTGATTTCACTCTTCTGTGTGTCACTTTTCCGACTCGATGTTCATCTTGAAGCTTCACCTTTTTCTCCCCCTTTCTATTTTTCGGCGGTCATCAATCCATTTTGTGGATTTTCACAACCCAAATTCCATGATAAAGTGACAGCTTCATTTTGGCCTGACCAACAATGTTATCTTGGAAGTTTGGTACGCCCTTTTGTTTAAAGCTCATAAGCAGTATTTTAAACTACGTTCTAAACAACAAAGAGCAGTCTACCTGGGAATCCTGTACAGATATGAATCGCTGATTCAGTCTTTATGAAAGTTTAATATTCATTGCCCAAATATTAACAAATTCCGACTTTTAATTAATAAGGGCCCAAAAAATATACCTGTTTATCACGGGTGCGGTCAAATTTTGAATGTTAACTCAAATTGACTACTTAATTTACGTCATTCTTTGAAACAACGTAACCCCTAACTAAAGTCGATACTTCTGTTGCCACTTGAAAGAATTTAAACATTTCTTAATAAAATTGCTTTTAATTAAATTTATAATAAAAAATGGGCATAAAAATAAATAGATTACTAATTTGACTGTAAAAATAAATAATTAGAAGATTATTTTGCTGCATAAAAGCCTTTTTTTATTTTTTTTATTTAGTTAAGTTTCGAACTGTGCTCATTTTGTCTAAAGAGAACATTTCGCGGGCGGAATGTGTCAATGCCGCTTTAACGCGCGTATGAATTTTACAACCTGTCCGTTGATAAATGGAATGAACAGATTACGTGTAGTACAACGTTGCCTTTATTAAAACTATCTGTTAAAACTATTTACAAACTTATATTAAAAACTCTAAAATTGTATTGTGTAATAAATTTTGTACCTAATTATAGTAAAAAGTATCCCCAGTTTTTGTCTTTTTTTATTAATTTGTGGCACACATTATTCTGAATTTATAGGAGAAAAGTTATTTTCTTTAAATAACCAATGTACAAAAAATATTTTGGTTTTTTAAATAAAATATTTCATAACTATTCATGTTGCTAATCAATATTTTTTAATAAACTAAAATTAAAAAGATCACCATAATTAGAACAATTTAAAAATTAATATTTTTAATAAATTTATATTTAATCGAAACTTCTAACATAAACCATACGCCACTGGTCAAAACTACAAGGCTTCGTACAATGTTGCCTTGATCTTTTCTAATTTATCTTCTATCCTTTTTCCCCTTATATGATTTTATTGATAATGCGTGGGACAAAACAAAGTGGCACTTATGAATGAAATGTTAAGTATTTTCTTTCTTTTGTCTGAGGTGCGGATACTGACTGCTGCATTATATGTCTAATAGCCGCGAGAACTACCTCTTGCATGATATTAGTGCCTTTTACTTTACACTAAAACATTCTCTAAAATAGACACTGTTTACGCTAAAAGTTTTAGGAAATAGAGACATTTCAATTAACCAATAATCACAAAAAGGTAAAAAAATCAACACCCTGTATTTTAAAAAGGAGAAATTTTTTGACATTATGTTTATATGATCTCTTATTCATAAAAACATTTTAAAAATTACCCTTTTAAATATTTTAGATTACCTAAAAAACAGTCTGTTTATTTGTTTTATGTATGTGTAACCAAAAACCTGAATCGATACCCGTTTGCAACGTATCCTTAAGCTGTCAGCTTTTGGGTTACGATGTAGGTTTTTAAACGTTTAAACCCATAAAACAGCCCGTTAAAGCAATGGTCGAGTTGTAAAGTGCACGTGATACATTTAAAACCGCAACCCTTGGACCGTCCGGCGCTACAAATCTTTGGACAGCACTGCCGGTCCATAATCGGTTTGCTGTTTAATTTAGGGTTTTCATGCTACTTGCTTGGGGTACCTAATATGGGGTTAAATTTTAGAATTAATTATATCTTACTAAGTGTAAATTTAGGGTTACTCCACCTTTTGAGGTATTTATAACGTTTCTCCATTTAACACGTGTGAATATGATGGCTCTTTATTCAACATTCGCTTTAAACATAATGTTATTTGTTTTTGAGCACTATGTTAGTATACTCTTTTGTATAATTAGATACTCTTATTGGATCGACCGCCAGCTAAAATATGGTCGGGTACTTGTCTTCTTTAAAATAATCCCCACCCGATTATATTCAATTTTAAATTAAAGGAATTACTGAAAGTCACTCGGTGCCAAATCAGGCAAATACGGTGGTTGCGGAATAATATTTCTTGTTACCGGTTTGGGCGAATAAAAGGAATTTATAGTACACTATGTCACGATATTTAAAGGGAACTATTAAGATGACCTTGATTTTTAAGCGACTTTCGCCCTATCTTCTCGATCTTGGTTTATCTTCTGCACCATATTTACCCGATTGATAGGCTGTTACAAGGTCGTTGGCGTAGATCTAAGGCTTGTCCCCATATTGATGCGTTTTATGATATTTTCGTAGTCAAATATCATGATTTCGCAGTCCCTGAGCACAAGAACTTTGATTTAATTTACGCATAATTTATCAGTTTTGTTGATGGTAGTTCTAGACGCTGTTGTTTTCAACGCTTTCTCTGCCTTTTATAAAGACTTTGTATTACCTACTGTTAATATCTTTTGCGGTATAACTTCAGCATCAAAGCGTTTTGTATTATTCCCAACATTTTCGCGGCACAATATTTATTTCGCAAAGAAACTTTAATGCAAATTCTTTACTTAACAAAATCAGAAAAACAATAAACGTACGTTCGTATGTTTACAAAAACTCGAGTAACTTTGTAGAAATTAAATATTTTTATTTTAAACTTTTCACAGATATTAAAGATAGTACTACCAACTTAAAAAAATAATTGCTCTTTTAATAGCCGCAAATTTTAAATAAGTAGGTAATTTACCTTATTTTTCAGACATCGTAGTAAATGTCTGCAACAAATTCTTCTTTTGTGTGTTGTTAGTTTAAGTATAGCCATTTAAGGGCTCGAAACGTAGGTATACTGATTAACAGCCGCTTATGAATTTATTTTACAAGTTTTGTCTATTCTACCTATTTTAAAAATCCGCCTTTTAAATGATACTCAGCGATCCTTTTTTCACACATTCTCAACGTGATGTATTAAAGGACATTTTTGTGGTTGCCTACAAACCCTTTATCAGTTTTATCGGCAACATTTGTCCGGTGAAATATGTAAAGGGATAATCCTTTAACCTTCGGGTGAGCTTGGTACGCAACACAAATTTGCGATATCATATCCATAAATAACGACCCAGCATAAAAGTTATACAAGAACTCTTAGTAAACCTAAATATATAATAAATTGTTAATATAAATATAATTAATATTGGTAGTACACCTGGTTGTAATTAGGTAACAAATAAACTAAAAATTCGAAATAATAACTTAATTAGTCAGTTTTTATTGAACAAGGTCATCTACAAAGACCAAATTTCGGCTTAAACTTTAATTTAACAAAAAATAATACTTTATTTTCTATCTGTGTTCGGATATTATTTAAGGTATTAAAAAATCCATACGGTTATACTGTAAGGCAAAAGAATTATTTTTACTGCCGCCAATAAGAGATACGCACAAAACATTTTTTTAATTACTATGAAATATGGTTAATTCAAAATGGCACTGCTGTCTTAGCTCAGCGGGTTCAAATTGCATTTTTTACCTTAAAAAAATCACAAAAAATTGGCTGTTTAATATAACTCAAAAACTAATAATTTTAGAAAAAAAAGGTGTATAATTAAAATTAATGGCCTAATAAAACTACGTCAGTTTTTTTAATGAAATTTTTTGTAGTCTTTTTAGTTTTTGGAAAATTAACGATTTAAATTGGGAATATTAACGCAAATATCTCAAAAACCATAGTAGGTACAAAAAAATATATAAATCAAAAAATATGCCTTTTAGTAAGCTCTATAAAAAAGGTCATATACACCCTTGTAATAAAATAAGTATTAAAGGAGATACAAGGAAAAAAGTATATAGAACGTTTCACGAGGATTTGTACTTACGTCATCAATGACGTCATGACTTGGAAAAAAGGGTTGTCGTAGCTAATTCATATAAATTCAATGCTGTTCACATTATTAATCAAAGTTAGGCAATATTGATGCAAGTACGTTTCAAAGCGCTCTTTAGAGCAGGTTCAGAATTGTTTTCTAATAAAATTTTTAATTTTCTTATGGAAGCGCTAAGCTTAAATCAAAAATTCGATTGGACCAGCGTTATCGGCGGATTAAAGATTCGCTTTATCTCAGCTTAAAAGTATTTTGACTTAACGTTATTCTTGTCTCAATTTTGTTGATTTTTTTGTGTTTCTCATGTTGAAAGACCATCGAAATCCCCGATTTTTTTAGAAAATGGGTGTTTTAGTCGGCATAATGGAACAAGTTATTATCAGAATACAACATTTTCAGAAATATTTCATTTTTTAAAGCCAACAGTGTCAAGCCTTATAAAAACCAGAAAGAAATACCTGGAATATAATACATATATAACAATTTGCAGTTAATACCTGGAATATAGCACGTATATAACAATTTGCAGTTATTTTAAACTCTCCGATTTTCGGGCTAAAAAAAAGACGGTCTATAAATTGGTTTATATTTTATAATATTCTTGTACCGTGCTATCTTATACCTTGCTAGCAACAAACGTTTTCTTTTCGCATGTTCTTTCTTTTTTGGTAATTTTATTTGTTAGTTTACGTTCTTTTTTTAATTTCTTTAATCAAATTATTTATATGGATGTTATAAAAGGTTTTAGTGGATTTTTGAACACTAAAGAAGCAGAAAATACTATAGCCGTAACTTATAATATGCGGTGGTGCCAGCATTATCACTTACTAGGTTTAACTAAGTTGCAACCCGAACAAAAGTCAAGCTTGGCTTTACTTTTAAGTCGACTTAACAAAGTCAAGTTTATTCATAAAATGGTGCAATTAGGCCCATGAAGTTCCTTTAAGAGAGACCAAAAATATCCAAAATAGTTAAACGCATACAAAGTGGTTTTATACATCTTGTTTATACAAAAAAGTATTTTCTTTTCTCAATTTTTCGTTTTTCCATAGAATATCGTATAATAATTTAATGTTTGGTGTTTTTCATAAATACAGTAAATGTGAAATAGTCAATAAGGTTTAAAATAATATTTTGTTTACCTTCTGAATACCGTCGAGGCATTTTACACAATAAAAATACGAAAATGAAAATAAAATCTGACGTTACTTTTGACAAAACAATTTTTTTGACAAGTTTGAAGAATGATATAATTTCATAACCCATATTTTAGGATATTATTATTGTAGCTTTAAAAAATCAGATGCTGAACGGCAGCCATTTTGATTTTAAGAAACGACCAACCTTTTTGACGTCATTAATTTGTTTCAGTCTGTTTTTGATCTTTTTAATTTGTTAAAAAAGGTAAGGCAATTGATGACGAAAGTACAAACCCTCGTGAACGAAGTATACCACCTCTGATCCATCTTAAAATTAATTTAAAATGTTCCAGTCATTGAATAAAACAAACTAATACACATGTGTCCCGAGGCAATGGGGGATAACCTGATGGCACGGATATTTTATTTAATTTTTTTTGGTCCAATAACTGTACCCATTCCGATTCGCTTGAAACTAAAATAAATTATAAAATATATTTATTAAAAAAAATAAACAAAAAGTGTCTTCTCTATCTGGGTGTTATACAGGGTGATTCAAAAATCTATCACGAAACTTTAGAGGATTCTACATGACAAAATAATGCTAGAGTCTCATATAAATTTTATTCAAAATGTAAAATTCAAATATTTAAATTATTAAGTTTATTGTAAATTAGCCATTTAATTTTTAAAGGCAATTTACGTCTAAGCGGTTGGATTTAGCGAATTAAATAAAGAGTACCTTTTTTTAAAGGCCTTGCATCAGTCTTTGAGAAAACATACTAAAAACTAGTATAGTTGTCAAAACTAAAAAAATATGACAAAAAACCAATTTTCAATGTAGGTAATGTGCCCTCTAGCGGCACACAATTAATGTAAATTTTTACTAAAATGATGAAGCGCAATCGACTCAGTCCACGTTTCAAGTATAAGTGGAATCGGTTGTTCTGTAAGCAAACGATTTAAAAAACAAAAAATAAAAAATTGAACTTTGTCGGCTTGTAACTTAAAAACTAATGACATTTTGAAAAAAAATTATATGAGGCTCTACCCTTATCTATATCTGTCATGTAGAATCACCCTCTTAAGTTTTGTGATCGATTTTTGAATCACCCTGTATACCTGGCAGGTCGCTTAATATATCTTGATCTTTTATGCTACTATGTGTATAGCTCATTGTTTAGAAATTTTTATTATCAATTTAAATAATAATATTAATAATTTATAAGGACAGTTAATTATTCAGAATGATCTTAGGAAAATTTTAATCATATCTTTATACAAAAAAAAAGTTGTTTTTTTTTTCAGTTGAATTACTGTTTTTACTTTAATTTGATTATATTTAGAGTAGTAAATAAATGGGTAGATATCTAGATAAAAAAATGTTTTAAAAGTTTAATGCTAAATAAACTATAAAAAAACATTTTTTATGCTAAAAATATGATTAAAATTTTCTCAAGATCATTCTTAACGAGTAACTGTCTTTATAAATTATTATTGATATTAATATTTAAGCGTTTTTTTAGGTATATAACACTCAGATACAGAAGGCACTTATTATTATTATTTTTTATATAAATCAACTTTTAATTTTATTTTAGTTCAAGTTTCAAGTAGATCGGAATGAGTACAGTTATTGGACCAAAAAAAAATTAAATAAAATATCCGTGCCACCATGTTATCCCTCATTGCCTCAAGGCACATGTTACTTATTTTATTAAAAAGCTATACATAACCTTTTTTATAGAGTTAACTAAAAGGCATATTTTCTGTTTTTTATATTTTTCGTAACTTATTAGAACATCAATTTTAATTATATACCTTTTTTTCCTAAAATTAATAGTTTTTAAGTCATATAAAAAAAAACAATTTTTTAGTTTTTTTTAAGTAAAAAAAATGCAATTTGAACTCGCTGAGCTGAGGCAGCAGTGCCGCTTTGAATTGAATATAGTTCATAGTAAAATAAAAAAAATGTTTCATGCGTATCTCTTATTGGCTTGGTTTTTTGCGGTGGCCTCCCGGACTATAAATAAATTTTTTCAACACTTTTGTTTATTTTCTAATTTGCAGATACACCCAGTCAAATATTAAAAAAATAGTAAGGCCGTCGCGTTGGAGACAATAGTATGTTACGTAATAAGAGTTGTAAGTAGCGTATTACGCACGAATGGCAAAGTTACGTGAGTTAGTGCGTAAATTCATGAGTGCGTAATTGCTTTACAACACGCATAACGTACTATACTTTACCTAAGACCACCTACAGGTACTAAACCACTTAATGTAATTCATACTCAATTTTTTTTTAAAGTTCCGATGGATAAATAAAAAATATATATTTTTTGAGTTTGGTATGCATGTTATTGGTCATGAATAACATTTTTAACAAATTAAATAAATACATAAAATAACCTAAATGTCTTAAATGTCTATAAGTTTTATTCGAAAATGTTTGTAAGTTTGCCATTTCTATGACTACAGCTGTAGACGCGCGATCATGGCCTCATGATCATGACATTATTAATGATCCCGTTTGTGACATTGATTAAGCATGTAAATACCTACTTTAATAATATTTTCCGTGCGTTTATTTTACGTAAGTTTACTTTACCTTGCGTAATGAGCTATTTCTTATGCCTGTGGGTAGTTTGTTTTTGACTGTTTTACATAGTGGTCGTAGGTAAACTAAATTACTTTATGCTTTGTCAATATTTAACCATCTTTTTTCCATGGAAATCTTTGAAGAAACTTGTGTTTTTTAAACCTTAAAAGCATATTATACTATAAATAATTTTAAAAAAATGTAAAGTTAATAACCTGATACTCTGTAACGGTAAAAATCTTATAAGTACATATAATATTGGATTACTTGCTGCATCGGTATATTCTAAAATTTTTGAAATATTATTCTTTACTTAAAATTTTCGAGTGTCCATTATGTTAGAAAAGTACCTAGATACAAAAGTAAGCAAGACAGTCATGATTATATTAAAAAACTTTTTTTTTACTTAGTAGAGAACTTTTAATTTTTATTTGTTGTTAGTTTTGTATGAATTAAACTATGCTTTTAGGTTATGTTATCCTTTACTACAACTTCACAAACACAAAATTGACTGTGAAATTACCATAAACAATAAAAAACTACATACAAATAATGTATTAGATAATATGGCCAACAAAGGATTATCAGGATAAGATACGCTTCAAGAAATTCTTATTCTTTCTTTTATTTTTATTAATACATATATTGCATTTAATTTTTGTTATGTATATTTAAATAATAAACCTAAGTATTTTGCTATTTAAAGACAGGGGTACAACCTTAAATTGGCATTTCTTTTCTTAACTAGCTTTTTAATAATGGTCTAGCTACAAACATGAATTTTATACTCAGACTTAACTAATTAAGTTATAAATTTTTATTCTTATACTACCAATTCGGTCAAACCGTTTTATTAATAATCTGCAGTGCCTGTTTTAAGTGTGCTAATTTATCTCTTTGGAAGCGTAGAATAAGCTCATAATTCTTTCGATGTAGCGTTGTTTCCAATTTAAAAATGAAGTTTAAACATTGTATGCAATTAGTTTTTGGATTTATATCGCAGATCATCTATGAAAATCGAATGTGTGCATTTGTATTCTGTGTAAGTGTTCTAAAAAAAGCATGTTATTTCCATTTTTATCCTTTATTGACCTATATTACAAATAGCTAAAAATGTAAATAAATACAAATGCTAATATTTAATAAATAATTCAGATATTTGCTTACAATAATTAATAAATTACTGTTAGGTTTATATGCGGCGATCTCCCTAAACTCATTAAAAGTAAAATCTTTTAAAATTGAAGAAAATATTTAAGTTCCTGAACACATTAAAAAAACTATAATCTCTTGTCGTTTAGGAAATAAGTTATCAAATAGTTAGTGTCCTTTTTAAGAAAATTGTTAGTATTTTTTTTATTTTAAAACAACATGTTTTAAACATACTGTCTGTGACTAAAAAAAAAACTAATTATTTTGTATTCTGGCTTGTTGGTACACCCAAGCATTAGTGGTGGTTGGGTAGAGACTTCCGTTCCTATATCGAAGTAATTGAAACAACTTTTTTTTTTGTTAACAAATAAATGACTTTGTTTATAAGGCTTTTTAAATGTCAAAAGTAATCCTTACAGTAAGGTAGGTTATGTGCAAATAGAAAGGATATTTTGTTAATAAAATACCCCTAAATGTCACCTTTAATTTAAGATTTAAAAAGGTATTTTCTGTTAATATTATAACTTACAAAAATTTGATCCAAACACGACCAATTTATTTTTTAAGAAAACACCACTACCATAAAAGAAATTTTAAACCATTTTTATAAGAGAATAGAGCATTTTGTTTAAGACCATCAGTCATTGTATCTAAATAAGGGTATATGCATCACTACATGTTATATACATGACACAATAAACCAGGTGGGTAATTATTTTTTATATTGAAATGGATCGTTCGGTTCACTTATTTTTTTAACGACATATTTTCCTAATTTTCTAATAAACTCTGGTTTAATTTTAATGATACACATTTTGTACGAAAAACGCCAGACTTCACACGTAGATAATGCGACACGACTTAATAAATATTAAAGCTCTTTAAAATTGGAGTTAAGCCAGTTCCCTTCATATATGCGGTAAATATGGAGATTTTAACCATATACTTTTTAATGGTCAGATATATCACCAAGAAACCCAATCTCTCTTAAATATACTAATCACCAAAAATTTTAAATAACCTATTTGGTTACCAGAAGTATTAAGCTCAAATGATCCCGAATTAATGCATGCTCTCCACTCAACTTACTTACTTACCTACAAAAAATAAGCTTAAAGCTCAAATTTTTTTTATCTTTATTATATAAAAATTTAAAAAAAAAACCTTGTTTTTTACCCTTTCCTTAATTTAATTGTTAAATGTCTTCCTTTTTTAGTGGTTTTCTTTGTTTGTTTCTTTTTTTAAGTCTATTTATGTTGGTTAGAAAATAATCCTTTATATAATTAATTTCTATTTACATTTTATCTTATGCCATTATTATTACGTGGCTAAAACTCTTAGTTTGTAAGGCCAAAGCTAGAAAAAAAAATTCTTAAACCTTATAATGTAACAAGATACTGTAGTTGCAAATAAACATATATTTTTATTTTGGTTGGATGTTTATTTTTCCAGTCTCGATTTTTATTCTTTCCTTAATTTTGCCTGTTACACACGTCATTGCGTTAGTAAAATATCGATTTTGTACTGAATCGATATTCCACACAGGCCTATATATAAACAGTGGTTTGAGAAGGATATATTTAAAACAACTCTTAGTATAATTTACATATTAAGCCTCTAGGAACGTCCAACAACTTTTACCCAAAAAATTTAAATAGTGAGATGCATTTTTTTTAAATACTTACATATACAGGGTGGCCGTCCATATTTTGACCCATTTTGATCGCGAATAACTTTTGAACAAATAAAGATATAAAGATGCGGTTTTCGCAAATATACTTATATTTCTTTAAAGTTTATTCTCGTATCTTTACCATTTTTATGTGACATTCCATTAGCTCAAAAACAAAATGGCCGATTTTCCGATATAGGACAACTTTGTTATTTTAAATGGAACACCCTGTATATGTTTCAATATTTTTAAAATTTAATCTTTCCCCTTTAAAAAAATGTAACACAAGCTATGGTTTATCTTAAAAATAACGCATTTATTGACCTCCAAAGAATTGACTGTATGTCGAATAGGAATATTATTTTAAAAGGATTTTTGAAAAGTCGCCTGTGGAAACAAAGTTATCTCGTTTCCATAACAGCAACAAGCCTCATTGTCAGCCATTGTTGGTCATTTTGGGGTCAATTTATGGGCCATTTTTTTCATGAACCAACTGTAACCTCTTGGACTTACGTTGATATGCTGGAAATATTTTTATCCCCAATTGCAAGAAGAAAATCTATTGAATTTCGTCTATTTCAACAAGATGGGGACTACACATTATGCTAACATTACCAAGGATTCACTGACCAACGATTTTGGAAACCGGTGGATTGGAAGAGGAGCCTATTTCTGGCACCTCGTTCACAGATTTGACTTGTTCCAGATTTTTTCTGTGGGGATATGTGAAAGAGATGTTATAGTCCACTTCCCCAAAATTTAGAGCAATTAAAAATTAATATCCGAAACATAATAGAAAAATATTCCTGAAGAATTTTTAGTCAATAGTTTTAATAAGTTTATTTCAGAATTTAAATAAGTGCGTCGAAGTCGGCGGAAGGCATTTTCAAACATTTACAGTAGTTTTTTAAAAAGTAATGTAACCTTATTGTAACTATTATTTTGTGAATAACCTAAACCTTTGGCGATCCTTTTTTTGTAACATATGAAGCAAATTTTAATTGTTAAATAATATTGTTGGTCGACATGCAGTCAATTTTTCGAAGGTCAATAAATACGTTGTTATTTGAGATAACCATAGCTTTGTTACATTTTTTTAAAGGGGAAAGATTAAATTTTGAAAATATAGAAACATATACAGGGTGTTCCATTTAAAATAACATAGTTGTCTATAATGGAAAATCGGCCATTTGTTTTGAGCTAATGGAATGTCACAATAAAATCATTGAAGGTACGAGAATAAACTTTAAAGAAATATAAGTGCATCTGTAAACGCATCTTGATACCTTTATTTGTTCCAAAGTTATTCTCGATTAAAATGGGTCAAAATATGGCCGGCCACCCTGTATTTTAAATAAATGTTTAAGCAAAGTCCATCCATACCTTCCTACAAGGTAGACGGCAGTATAGATATTTAGTACCGAGCTTTTAATAAATTATATTATAATTTTAAAGGATAGGATGGACGATTAGTACAAAAACACTAGGTTTGACTTTTAGATAAATTGGCACGACTCATAAAAAACATGTATTGCCCTAATGTAGTGTAACAAGCTGATGTAGCAGCAAATATATTTTTATTTTGGGGAAACAAATTTGGCCATTTTCCCAGTCCTGATTTTTATTTTTTGCCCATATTTCTTGTTATACGTTAGTGCGTTAACAGATTTTTGATGAGGTACAAAAACAGGCTTATTTATAAACAAAGGCAAAAAAGGGTTATTTAAAACAGATTTTTAGAACAATTTACTTATTAAGTCTACATGAGCTTGCGTAAAATTTTATTTCAAAACTTTAAATAGTTAAATGTATTGTTTTTTTTTATCTTGTTACAGTCCACAAAGGCTTAACGCAAAAATACTCACGTACCATGTCTTGGGCGAAATATAGCGAGTTTAGTAGCACGAAACTTAAATATTTAAAGATAAACTTCTGCAGGTAGCTGGTTTCACATTCCGGACACTCTAGGAATGAAGAAACTGACAAAGTGGGAAGTTCGCGGCTGCTCAAGTCGGACTGTAAAAATGTATAAAAGTAGCACTACATGTTGCTCTGGTGGGAGCTGCCAGAGAAAGAATTGTACTGGCCAACTTCTGGGAGCATAAGCAAGTAACAATACCTATAAAGGAGCGACAGATCCCCTACGGCCATTCGGTAGGCCAGAGAAGAAAGCTTTCCTGTAAGCGTGAGATCAGCACTTTTTTAGATGGATTCAAGAATGCCAAAATTTGTAGAAGACGCCATTCTCCAGACATGGGACCAATATTCTAAAGAGGGTCTGATTTGAGGTACATACAGAGTAAATAGATTAGAAGAGCAGACATATTTTGTGGTTTTAAAGAGAAATCCAAGCCCTTTTGGAGCTGCTGAGGCTCTGGTTGTAATGTATTATTGCCAGTAAAGGTTATTCTTAAAAAAATCGCTAACAAGATTAAATGATTTTTGTTCTGTCGAAGATTTTTGGCGCCCCAATTCTAGATTAATTTAAGGTCTTGTAAAAGAGATATCTGCATTAACCTGCGCTTGTTTTCCAAATTAGGCTTAGCGGCTGGCTTAAGAAATTGAATATTAGAGTGGAGGGTACTACCCTGAATTGTGAAAGGAAGAAGATCATTAATGTGAAGAAGAAACAGAGTTGATGCCAGTACTTAGCACTGAAGCACTTCGTCATTAAACTGGTAAAACTTGGTAAAATGACCATCTACAATAACTGATGTGCGTCGATTAGAAAGAAAACTGGAGAGCCAAAAACAAAGCATAGTTAGAAGACAGTACAAGGAACGTTTGTTTAGGTGCCCATATATCAGACCTGGTCAAAAGCTTTGGATATGTCAAGAGCAATAATCTGGAATTCACCAAGAAACTCGAGGAGCCTGTTTCAGTTGTTTGAGACATAGGAAAGAAAATCTGCTGTAAATCTTTTGTGACGGAAAGTATACCGTCTATCATGTAAAATTTTGTGTTTTTCCAAATACTGTGAAATTTGAATATTAATATTTTTTTATAAGACTACAAGCAACTAATAGAGGAGATAAAAATCTATAGCTAAAAGAAAAAGTTTTACATCTTTTCTTGGGAACAAGTTGCACACGTGCAGCTTTCCAGCTCTCCGAAAAAAAACCGTATCGTAAGAGAATTGAAGGAGCAGAGTTAAGATGGGTACAAGTTCGGAAACACATTTTTTAAGACAATTGCTGGTAAGCCATTCACACTTTTTTGGTATTAAGGGGGTATTTGGGTTTAGAAAGTTAAAACAATCGCAAAACTTTTTTTCCATATCTCGATAGTTTAGATACTCAGGAATATTTCTTGAAATTTAAATTATTTTAAAAGTTATAGCTAAAGTTGTTGTTCGGCGCAATAAAGCTAGATTTAAAAGTTCTGAGTTTTGAGCGTCAAGTGCTCCAAAAGAAGAAAGAAGTGCTCGTCTTTCGAAGAGAAATTCGTTAAGTATTTAATTTGAGTAGAAGGCCCGATATATGCAGGCGGAATTGCTGGTTTAAAAAATGTAAGTAATATGTACTGTTTTATCTCTTAGATTACCTGAAAGTTAACCAAAAACTTTATAGGCAATTTTCTTTAAACTACTTTTTTCGAAACGGTGTGCATGATATTTTAGATTCTACTCGATCGATTTACTTGAACCACAACCAACCACAAGTAACCACAACTATCCACAAATCGTCGCCATTTTACGAAAATAATTTTTTTCTAAGGACTCTTCGTAGTGCTGTAACGACATCTTTTTTATAAAAAATTAAAAAAAAATCAGATTACTGGAAGGACTGAAATCCTACAAACCATTTTTTTGAGTTCCCCACTTTGCCGGCCTACAGTTTTCTGAATTTTGATTTTTTTTAAATAATATAACTGTTTTATACTCTTAAAATATCAATAAACTACTAAAACAATTTATAGAAAAAATATTTATTGTTTATAATAAAAGGAAGATCAGGAAAATCGTGGAAAGTGAAAAAACAGGTATGATTCCAAACACACCGTTCTGTGTTTGTTTACTGTAGCGAGAAGGATCATCCAACAGAAAGCCAAAAATGCCCAAAAAGTTAAAAAAACAAGAGCAGAAAGTATCAACAGAAGGGCGAAACAAGCACCACTCTCATAAAATTCTGGCAGGAGATGTGGAATGTGGAAACCTATTTGGCCACATAGACTTACCTCATGTATTAAGACTTGGATTCAGAAGAGCAGTGAGGGAGAGGTCGACTATTTTTTAATCCAGGACCAGATGGAGAAGACCAGACCTAAATATAGTAGTGCTACCACCAAACTGTTTACTGAGGAAACCATGATGGAAGATCTACTGGCAACGAAAGAGTCGTGGCCATAGGCTTATGTGTGATTCGCTATATCATAGAGCACAAGGAAAGCCAAAAGAGAGAGAGAGAGAGAGAAACTAGAGAAGGGGTTTTAGTTAGCAGGTCGTCCCAAGAGGAAGGGAATCCAACAAACCCTTCACCAAAATATTTGACGGAAAGGGTATTTTACCTTCAGAAGACTATAGTTTTAGATGTTCCATTAACATTTATTTAAACTTTATGAAAAGGAAAAAAAAGAAACGAAGAAAAAGAAAAACTGACATACCAACCCAGAACTTGAAAGGTCTGATAAAAAATTCCTAAGCATTAGAGCCCTTAAGATATAAGCTATTTAACATTAAAATACAATTAAAATAATTTTAATCTCATGTCTTTGTTACAAATTTACAATATGAAAAGCAGTTTTAAAAAGTAAACCAAGAAAGAAAAATAAAGAAAATATTTTCAAATTTGCCTTATTTTTGTGGGTTAAATTATCAGAACAATATAAAGGAATTAATGTTCTACCCTATTTAAATTTGAAATAATTTAACACATTTGTTGTGGTTAGTTTTAGTTAGTTGTAATTAGTTGGGTTAGTTATGGTTAGTTGTGAAAGTTTTACGTATATTTCATAAATTATATTAAAAAAAAAACATTAGGGACATTGAGACTTTTTGTTTTCAAACAATTAAGTTACCTTTTGTAGTCTAATTCTTGGTAATTATTAAATGTATTTTTTTCTAAAAATGTTACCTTTTTTTATTTAAAACCATTATCTTAAGTAGCAGAGTATACATGAATTTGACCCAAAAGTTATAGCGTCATCGAAAAATACATTACAAATCCAAACATTTTATTTAAAATTAATATACTTATCTAAACTTCAATAATAAATATTAAATAAAACATATTTAAATTAATTTATTAACATTGTAAAAGGTAAGTTATCTTATTATCAACTATTTTGTCTTGAACAGCCAACCACTACCACCGTCGTGGTGTATCCTGTAAAACTATAAGGTGCTTGACTGAAAATAAAGAATTTTATTTTTTTCTTCTACATTCATCATACTTAATATTTGTTTATAACTATTAAGTATCATTCGGCCTAATAACACTTTGGTCTAACCGGGGAAACATATCAATAACTATTTACTTAGATTTTATATTTAATAGATTCTCTCTTTTTAACATAACCGTACAAAACTAAAATTACTTGTTATTATTACAAAAAGATGTAGTCCCTTTTAAGAATATAGGGAAAAAAAGTTAACGACACATGTATTATGTACCTGTATCTCCGTAGAAAAGGCTCGTTGTCACAATATTTTTGGGTTTTCTATAAGATTCCGAAAGAGTGCCCACATATTCTGGGACACCCTGTATTAATGGCTTACTACTCTTCGACCAGTATGTTAAGCAATACCAACTGTTTCATTTTTCCTAATTTTTTTAATCAGCGTCTTTACAGTTGACAAAAATAAATTATTACTTCGACTATATGTTGTACGGAATTTGCGAAAATTTAATTTTTTAGCAAATATTTTTCAAAAATAAAAACGCGTTGTGCTCAAATTTTATAAACCCTAAACTAGCTGTCAAATTGTATTTCTTTTGGATGCCAGCACATCATTACATAGAACTTAAGTTACGGTTGCCCGTTTAAATTTTTAATTAGTATTCATTTTGTTTTGTATAGGTTTTTTCATTTAATTAAAATCAATCTATAGTCACAACATTTTTCAATGAAGCCAACAAACACATTCTATCAGTTATACAATTTCCTTTTGCAAATGGTTTGAAATGTTCGGTTTCGGATGGTAAGCTCGTAATTCTTTTAATTTACTGGTTTTTTGAAACGAAGAGTGCAGCTTTTGTGTCACATGCCAATGGGCTTAGATTAAATATACAGTTAGTTTATGTAAATGATGTTCGCTGCCTTTCTGGTTTTAAAGGTATGTACGGTCAAAATAAATAAGTTTAAAAATCAATGTATTTGTATGAAATAAAAAATCATTTATGAATGCTTCGTGGTTGCAAAGTTTAAAGCAGAAAAGAAAACTCAAATAATATGTTTAACTTTGTTGATACATTTTTCTTTGAAAGGTTTAATGCTTTACATACTGAATTGGAATACCTATTACATTAACTGACTTAATTTTGGATTAATTAGTTAGGAAATGTAGTAGTTCTATGAAACCACAGTTCAAAAAAGTACCTTGTATTCTCTATATTGCTTATTTCAAAGTGCATTATCCCAAACTTGTTTAGCCTTTTAAGGCTTCCTTAAAAATTCGTAAAATATTTTATCTAGGACTGCTACGAAAACACCAATAAACAAACGGAAACAAGGCCTGAAAGTGCCTGACACTTTCATACATCTGTGTAATTTTTTTTCGTACGATTAAGAGTGTGTGAAAAATGTGGCCTCCTTGATATTTTATTAACCATTAACCGATATCTTCGCCAAAGGCTTCAAAGCGCCAAAAAGCGTTCGGTAAACCCGGATCGAGGAGGCGATGGTTTTCTGTTGCCGGGTGTTCACTTTTTTTCCATTTTTTACTTTTAGTCTGCCGCATGTATTTTTAAGTATCTTTAATGGTACTTAAAAAGTTCAGTCGTAGAAAAAGTATAGTGTACAACTGGTTTGAAAAGCATTTTTCAAACTCATGTAACTCCAAATTGTCACAACCGTGTGGAAAATGCTGTTTTCAAAACTTGTTCTACAATATTCTAGTTCCTAATACATTTATTTTTACCAATATGGAACAAAGGATGAGAAAGGAAGTCTAGATATAAGAGCTAATGTTAATAAAACTTTTTAGGACAAATGCATATATTTTTAATATCATAAGGTCGTAATTCAAGAATTTTATTACATTAAGTAGGGTTTATGACATACCGGGTGATCCAGAAGGGTGGCTCACTCCTTTTTTTATGCAGTTTCCGAAACAAAGAAAAATAGTTGGAATATCATGTCATGACAAAGGACATGTCACATATAACATGAGATTCTGGCTCTTAAACAATTTTTTAAAAATTCGAGTATGTTGTTTTTTAGATCGATCATCTCATAAATGGGACATTTTTGTGCCGGCCTACACGGTGGCCCAAAAAAATCACTGAGAAGTTGCAGCTTAACTGTTTATTAATACCAATATAAACGCATAAAAAGAGTGAAATTTTGACTAATTTCAACGGAACAATATTTTATATATTTGTCCAGAGTTTAAATAATTTGATTTAACACTTACCACATACAGGGTGGTCCAGTATCGAATGGATTATGCCAACTAAAATGTTAATATCGTGATATACTTGTTTATATTTTTAAAAATTATACATTTCTAACAGTTTATTAAGGTAAATTTAAGGTAAAATATTTTGGTATATATACAGGGATATTTGGAATTAAAGATTTTTGTTCCCATAAGATATTTTGCGACATATAAAGAGGTACATACTTTTAAAATCTGCACATTTTTCTGGCAGTGTTTTAACAAAGGTATAATAAAATTAAGCCACCCATAACTAAAATAATTTTCGTATACATCTACAGGGTGAAGTTTTTAGGAGGTTTTATTTACCATGTCTTTTAAATTTACCTATATTAATTACATATTAATATTTTTTTTTAATTATTTATTAATTTATATAATTGTTAGCTTAAAATTTCAAAAACGCAAAATTAGCTTGCTTTTTTGACTTGGAGCACAAGAAACTGGCAAACGTAAAAATTCTGAATATATTTGCAAATATATCATGAAATTAACATTAGCATAAACATCTTTATTTCTTCGATACCGGAGCACCCTGTATGTGCTAAATAGCAAATTACTTTTTTTAACTCTAAGCAAGTATGTAAATTATTTTTTGTTGGATTTAGATGTTAAGTCAGGCTTTTTAGACGTTTAAATATGTATTAAGGAACAGGGAAGTTTTAACTTCTTAGTGATTTTTAGGCCACCCTGTAGGCCTACACAGGAATGGTTCATTTAAAAGATGTTCCTACTGACTAAAAAACAACATACTCAAATTTAAAAAAAATCGTTTGAGAGTCAGAATTCCATGTTATGTGTGCCATATCATTCAGTTACTTAATTATCTCAAAAATCAGCAATTATTTACGTATAGTGCTATTTACATTTTCGATGTAAAGTTGAATAAACAGTTAAAACTTGGCCAAATATACAGAGCGGTCCGTTTAAAAAAAATGTACCTAACAATAAAAACTCTGTTTTCATTGTTAAGTACGACTTATTCTAAAAATATAGGTAAATCCAGGAGACATTGTCAATTAAACCACCAATATACTTTACCTTAATAAACTTGAAATGTATAATTTCCAAAAATCTATACTTAATATATTACCATATTAACATTTT